>CAOLHI010005738.1:0-57352 GCA_948474755.1 Ctenosaura bakeri
GCCCCTATTCCCAGCGTGACGATTATATTCTCCCCTACGAACCAGCCCGGGCTCTGAGATCTGCTGGAGAGGCCCTTTTCTCCATCCAGGTATATCTGATGGGACCACAGGAGGGGGCCTTCTCCGTGGTTGCCCCCAGGCTCTGGAACTCTCTGTCCTGGGCCTATGTGAACAAAAGATCCACTTCAGTTTCTCCTGCATCTGAATTCCTTAAACCTCAAGTTCTTTCCACCCCGCGTATAAATATATTTGGGAATGTGGGTAAGTTCTTATTCAATACAAACAGGGACAAAATTCTCGCCCATCCCTGGACAGAACCCCCCTTTCTTCGGCTCAAAGGAGTTTGAACAGGAGGGAATGGCGTTCTGAGTCCCTTTCCTTGGATTCTGATTCTCCCTAACAAGGGGAGGGCTACCATGTTGCTTTGAACTGTTCATGCAAAAGCCAAGAGCAAGTGTTATGACACTCCAATTGCCTCTGTAGTTTGGAGTCAGTAGCTAATGTTCTTCACCCCAGGAGTTCTACGTAATGACAAATGAAGGAACCTCAGGGAAGAGCTTGTTGGAAGGATTTCTACATAGCCTTGGGAGAGAGGGAAGCACTCATCATTTTTCCCCCTGCTAATTAAAGGCGGTTTGGTCTCTCTCTCTCTCTCTCTTTTCTCTTTTTGCCAACGCAGGGAGCCAACCTCCCACATCTCTTGCTGTGTACAAGGAACCCTGCTGGACCGTGTTTTCAAGGCAGATAAAAATGACCCAGAGATTTGTATTGTTCTTTCAGGATTAAAGATCCAAAGCAATTAAAAACCCACGAAACAATGTGATCTGGCTTTCGTGCCATTTTCCGGCAGGATTGGTACGTTCTTTCTTGGTAGAGATGGTTCGTTTATATTGGCAGAGTCAAGAAGTCTGCTAGCTGGGGGTCGTGGTTATAACCAGAGCCCGAGAAGTTACTTTTTTTCTAGGCTACGGCTCCCCAAATCCTCTGCCATTGTGGCTGTCAATCTGCCCTCCGCGCAGGTACGTTCCTACCTTTCTAAAGCACATTTCAGGAGGCAGGACAGACACTACCATTAGGCAGTGGTGATCTCATCCTTGTATCTGGTTTAAATACTCAGGACTGTATCCCACAAGGAAAGGAGGTTTGACCCTTTCTCCCCTGCTGCTATTTTGATGAAAACCACCCCCCAGTTGCTATTTGCTTCAGGGGGGGGGGAACCTCTCCGATAACGTCATGGTGGGTTTAGCCGTCACTCAAACAAGGAACAAATTTCATCTCAGGAACTTCATTTCAGTGGTGGATCAGGTCAAAGGTACAAAGGTGGGACCCACATTTTTATGTATGTATTCATTCACTTTATTAAAATATTCATCTCGCTTTCTATATCCAAGGATCACAGAGCAGCATTAACGGTTATGAAGTTTCAATGCCATTAAAACTTGATAAACATTAATGAACACTCATTAATGGTTATCAAGTTTTGCTTTTAATGGTTTTTCTTGGAAGCCGTCTGCCTTGGTAATGTTTGCAAATGCATTAGAGTTTGAAAGGATTTCCCCGCCAACACACACCCCTTATCTATGCATTAGGATTTTGTAACGATATTTGAAATATTTTTCTCTGTCTCCAATTTTTCAATACATTTTTTAAAATCCTTACATTAGTTTGCTACTGCAGTTGTGTAATACAACATAATTTACAGTGTCTGTACATTTCTAGGTGACATTCCATTGCTTATTATGGGCTGCTTTCTTGCGGTCTTGTTTTACTTTTGTAGCTTCTGAAAAGGAGGCACTCTTAATACTGAAATGCATCAAGTCATCAGTTCCACCAATGAAAGCATATTTCCTTATAGCATCATACCTTGGTCTTCCTTTCTCCATCTGACATAGGTGCTAATTCTTTTCTGTCTTGCTTTGCCAGCACTTAAACCTTGGGACAGGAGTATCAAGTTTTGGGAATGAGGTGAGGGAAAGCTGGAAAAGCACCAAACGATGGTGTCATGAGGAAGAAACTAGATATATGGGGAATTCTAGAGGGTCACACTGCGTTCTGTCAGAGTAGATTTAGACTCAAAGCCTGAGGTTCCCCATCCCTACATCCCTATCTGAAAGGAACTCATATGGAAGATTGAGCTAGCTTGTTTTCTATTGCTCCAGAGACTAGGACATGGAGCAATGGCTTCAAACGTCAGGAAAAAAGATTCCACCTAAACATTAGGAAGAACTTTCTAAAGGTAAGAGTAGTTTGACAGTGGGTTACTCCACCTTGGAGTGTGGTGGAGTCTCCTTTTTTGGATGTTTTTAAAAGAGGATGGGCATCCATATGTCAGGAATGCCTTGATTGTATATTCCTGTATGGCAAGGGGTTGGACTCGATGGCCCTTGTGATCTCTTCTAGCTCTATGAATCTATGATTCTGTGATCCTGCTCTAATGGAAGATTAACCCTGGACCATCTTCATACAATCTATCATTGGGCCGTGTCTTTTTTCACCCCCTACCCCTGGGATGTGAACTTTCTCCATGTGTGAGTGTCTGGCTCGCAGCCATCTTGCTCACAAAAAAATTAACCTGAGGTTCTTACACTGTCCCACCTTTGTGATTGTGTGATGGTCATCTGCGCATCTCGTCTTCAAGAGAAAGTGGTACAGTCTAAGAACCATGTCACTGTACCATGAGCTCTCTTTCTGGAGAGCCACCAAGTAGGGCAAGGAATGTGCAGTTCATAAGCACGCTAAATACATTATAATAAGAATGCATTATCTCACTTCCTTTGACAGTCTATCTGGAATCTCATAAATATGGTAGAGCTGTCAATGCAAAAAAAAAAAGCATCCTGTTACCCAACAGAGTTTACTGTCCCTTCAACATTTATTGAATGTCTTATATTTGTTACTATGGATGCAATTAATGACCATTTTTGAGGACAACTTTGTCAGTCATCGTTTTGTGAAAACATAATTTCATTGCTGTTATTACAGCCCTCAAATGCATTCAAATTGCGACTTCTTTTTCTCAAAGCATTCGAATGAAAATGTGTGTGTGTTTTTTAAAAATCCCATCAATAATGGAATATAGATGTAGTGGGAAATCATTCTGAATTAAAAAAAAAAAACATTTACAGAGCAGGAGGAGACACATCTCTGATGCATTATTAAAAGCCTAATAACAAAATGATGAAAAAATAATTAACCAAGGTGATGTCATTACTTCATCCCCCCACCCCCACGATGAATAATTTTGCTTCTAGAATGAAGCCTACAGAAGTGACACGGGTAATCTCCTTTCCCTCCAGTTTCGAGGAACATCTTCCCCTTAACTTTTGGAGAACTCATTAGCTCAGCCTGGAGTAGAAAGCTACTAACCGTGGCAATATTTTGGATGGAGACTAATTTGATCATTATTGCAAAGTTTTTGCTTCATGACAGGGGAGAGGAAGAGCTCCGTTTATGGGAGAGCTACTTCTCCTCTCCTCGTTTCTGCAAAATGATTTATTTCCAAGCTAGGGGAAGACAATGAAAATTTCACCACCATAGAAAGTATGCTCCCCGCCCCCCGCTACACACAAAGGATCTTGAAGGAGTTTTAGAAGACATTCATAGAATCTGTGAGATAATAGATTATTCCTTCCTAATGGCTCAGGGTGCCAGATTGAAAACTGGAGCAGTCTCCTGTACGTTGAACGGTTGCTTGGAAGAGGGCATTTCAGCGGGCATTGCTTCTCATTAACCGAAGTCACAAGCAGTACTTGTTGAAATTCCCTCTTCTGTGTGACTATTAAAGGTACACGAGTCCTCTCCAGTTTTCAATCTGGCAACTTTAGCCATCCAGGCAACCTGCCGTGAGGTGTTCCAAGTTCTTGTGGCTGAATGCCATTAAGATACCCCACCCCGGCTGTGATTCCGCATGCAAAATAATACCTTCCTCCATGGGAATCGACTCTTGTATATAGGACAATGTAGAAGTAGATATAGGATGTTCCACAAGTGAGAGGCAAACTTCTTTATCCTCTCATCCCCATCCCAGAAATTCACTTCTTTCTTTTCTCTTTCAATAATACATCTGTATTTTCTGCCTGGCCACCATTTTGTATCCTCCACAGTCGATTTAGGCTGAACATTAGGAGAAACTTCTCTGCATTAGCTGTAGTTCAGCAATGAAACCAATTCCCTAAGGTGGATAAGTTCTTCCACAGTGGACTTCTTAAGTAGAAACTTGATAGTCATCTAGCAGGGATGCTGTATTTCTGACTTCCCTCGATCAAGCAGGGGTATGGACTAGAGGGTTTACAAAGCCTTCCTCCAATCTTTTGGTTCAAGAAGCAGCCTGTAGCGCCCATTTTAACCTTGCACTCCCTCAGAGCTTGGAAAATTGGAGCTAGGCCATTCTGTGGGGATTGGGGTAATGGCAGTCCATAAAATTAACTTTCCAAGCTCTGCTCTTGACCAATACTGCCAAGTATGTGGAAACAAACCCCAAGCCATGCTAGTGGGCTAAGGAGCAAAACACTTCTATGCAGCTATTGCAAAGGCAGGGACAATCTAAAAGAGTGTGCTCTCAGAGGCAAAGGACTAGGTAATGTGGCTGTGCCATTTCAGCTGAAGAAGCTAAGTGGATGGAGATTTGAAACATTTGTCAACACTTGAGGTCGGCGAGCACATTCCTATACACCTGAGGCATCAGGCTAGGTTGGGGAAGTCAGGACAGACTATGGAATATGCAAGTCTGGCCTCTAACAACTCTAACTTACAGAGCACACAGAAAGAACAGCTAAGTAGACACCCCCATGTCCCCTTGTATCTGTTGTCTGATTATATTGCTTCACTTTGCCTAATGATAGGGCTGGCCCTGCACAAAGATAACAAATGGGATGCTAATCCAAAACTAGTCAGAGGGTGGGCAGTGTTTTGCATTATACTGGGTCATACATTGGGGTTGGAGGAAAGAGGCTTCTAGTTATTCATCCTTCATATGGAGAAAAATCCAGTTGAAACCCACAAATTAAATAATCTGCTGTGGGTTTGTTTTCCTGTGATGCCAATTAAATGAAAATTGATCTCTCTCTGGGCTTGTGGGAAAGGAAGATTGATTTCCCTGAAATGTAGGACTGTATGGTTCCTGGGTGATGTGCTTAAAAATGGGTGCCAGTTGACAAGTCTGCTCACATCCATCCTGGTCTGTTTTTGTCTCTTTCACAGATACTTGAGCCGGAGGATCAGTGCTGATGCTTCTTGTACAGGATGAAAGACAATTTGTTAATTGCTGCAGATCAAACAGTTCTTAAATGGATTGAGAGGCCACTTCCAATGTCAGCAACCCTGTGAAAAGGGAAGCTGGAGGGATTCTGTCTCTCTTTCTGTTCCCAGCCACTGAGATGTGAACACCGTTGGTCATGTATCCAAATGGTCGCTATTCAGGAGAGAGCAAAGATGGAAAATTACTGTTTCCAAAGAGCAAGATAACTGTAAGAAGTTCTACTTCCCCCCCCCCCCAAAAAAAGGGCTAAATAAGTTATGGTTGGACTCCTTTTCTTTTAAACAGATATTGGATAAGCATCTTTGGGGAATATTTTAGTTGTGTCCTCCTCCATGGCAAGAGGCTGGACCTTCCAGCTGTAAGAGTCTATGTTTCTTAAACCTTACCCATGTTAGACATTGCTTAGGACTACTTTAGCCCTGGCCTGAGACAGTGACTGCATCCTAGCCTGGAAGAGTATGAGATCTGACAGAATGTAGGTTTCCTTTATCCCATTCCTTCCCTGTTCTCTTTGTAACTCTTCTGCTGGCAGATCATCGCATGAAAAAAAAAAAAAACTGTTGGTAGATGTCTCTGTTGGTAGACCTCTAAGATCAGCACCACAAGTCTGTAACTGTGTTTTTGGAAGGACCTTCCCCCTTTTGCACAAAAATACTTGGGTTTGGCAAAGTTTTGGAGCAGAGAGCTGTGCACAAAAACATGCTGTTTGTTTGTTTGTTTAGAGTATTTATATTCTGCCCTTCAGCCACTTTGCACATTTGCTGCTTGTATCTGCTTAGATCTCACTCCTGAATACCTTTTGACAGCTGTCAAACTCCTTTAAAAAAAATAATATCTGTTGTAGTTATCCCATTCCACCTCTAGGGGTCAGTGCCTCTCTCCATGCTGTTCTCTCTAGCCTCATTCTCCGGGAAGGTGAAGCTCAGGTCACTCTGGGTTCATAACCAGTTCACGTCCTTGAAACTTAGCTATATAAGCCCATGCTCTTTGCATGGTAAGAGCTTCTTAGTAACTTTAACTCATTTAAGTTAGACAGAGTTAGTAAACGTTAAGGAGGTTAAAATCTCAAAGGTTACCAGAGCTGTAAGTCTTCTCACCGTTTTATTTTTAACTCAGTTCTATTTCATTGTTCACATTCTGAATTAAAAAGTTTAATTCAAATGTTTTCACCCATGCAGTTGTTGCAGAAGTATTAGTGATGAAGTCAACTGCTCCAATCAGCTGGAGGCTTCCTTAGGTGTCAAATCTTATATTATGAGAAGGTTAAGAAAGTGGGTTGTGCATTGCTGGTGTTGAAAAATGGCTGCCAGTATGCGATGGGGCTCAGGTGTTGTCCTGGTCTCCTCTGATCCACTTTGACTTCCAGAGATACCTACCATGTCCCCTTGGTGCCAGAATCAGCAATCCAGATTATATAGAGATCCTCTGAGTGTCCTGTGCGAGGGAGGAAATTTTAGCTGGCTTCCGATGTGTCAAACTGGCTACCACATCCAGTTCCTGTTACCTTGGCATAGCTTGCAAAAGGACATGATGCTATTCCAACCTGGAAGACCCCCAGAAGGTTTTTGGGTGGTGGAGAGCAGGGGCAGGAGACAGAATATCAGAAGGGAGGAAAATATAGCAGAACATCTGGATTCCTCAGCAGAGTGCAATCAGTGCTGCAACTTTCTATTACAAGTCTGCTCATCTTTACAAATTCTGATAGATCCTTCATTACCCCCTAGCCTCTGCGTTTCCCAGATGTTTCAGAGCAGGTGATCCCTGCAGAACAAGTTTACTGCTTGTGATATTTTGACTACAAGGCTTACCCCCCCCTTTGACTGTAGACCTGAAATTGTGGACATTTATGTCTCCAATAACTTGCAAGCCCAGAACATCCTTGGGGTGAAAGCTAGTGCACGAGGTTTTATATATATCAAGTATAAAAACGTAGTGGTAGAGACATGAAATTCTGTTGATGGTTCTGCTAAAAAAAAAAAAAGCCAAGAAAGCTCCTATCGAAAGACCTATTATGAAAGAAAATACATCTAGAAATGTGTGCTGTCTGGAGAAAAAAATGTGTTTGGCAATGTGTGTTTTGAAATAAAATCATTCTAATTTATATTAGAGCAAATTTCTGGCAGATTTTAAAAAAAACATGGCAACAACCATAATGCAGTAATCGGTGTTGCCTTGTTAAATTTTGAATGCAGGTATCTATCACACAGGGCTCTAGAGAAGGCATGTGAATCATGTAACACCCAAGGTCCTTTTCAGAGATCTGACGATGTGTGTGTGTTGGTGGAGGGAGAAACATTATTTGCTTGTTTCTTATTTAAATAGGGAAGTAATGGTGTTATGTAGAATCATAGACGTGCTCAATGTGATAAATCCAGCAAGAGCATCTCCAGCAGGTAGCTGTCCTGCCTGGCTGATGCATCGACTAGAAGTAGTGGGCAAGTTATTTCACAAGGAAACTCATCAGTGAATGATGATCTTGTCTTTGAAAACCTTTCAATGAGCTTCCAAAGAACCCGGGTTCTTATGGAAGACAACCCAAGAGTGACTACCCTAAAAATCCTGGATTTTATGCCCACCACTTGGAAAGATCCTCTGCATAATTATTGTGCTTCCCATCCATGCCTCCTTCTCAACTAACTAATGCCATCCAGTGGCAATGGAAAGACATACTTTTATTCTTCAAAGGAATAAGGCTAGGATTTCAAGTACACATACCTCCAAAAGGTAACCAATTTGACATTTGGGCAAATGTGAGTCCTTCCTGTTTGTGCAAGTCGTCAGCAACATTTTGAGGAAAGCCAAAACAGTTTCCATTTCAGTGGAAACTTCAAAATTCTATCCGAAGGGGAGAAAAAAGGTGGAAGTGAATCAGGAACATTCTGCACCAGGATTAGATATGTAGGAAGTCCAAAAAGACGTCTAAAGACATCTCAAGGCTGAGCAAAATATTCCTGGAATGGGGGAACTTTCAGTCCCCCAAAAAAGATTCAACAGCCAGTTCAGTCCATTTTTATTTATAGAATGGCAAGAATGGAAAGGGCTGTTGCCAAGTTGGGGGATTAGAATACGTAGCTGAAGAGGGATGGAAATGTGCTTACTTTGTGCTGGGGTGGGGATTTATGACCCTCCAGATGTTACTGACCCACAACTCCTGTCCTCTCTCACCATTGGCTGTGCTGATAACAGCTGCAGGGCAGCAATATCTGGAATACCCAGAGGCCATTTCTATCTCTCCTGAAATGTCTTCTTGAAAGATAACTGTGCCTGCTGAAGAGCACTGCTGGCCTTGAAAGAACCAGTTTGCCTGCACCGCTCTTCGTCAAACTGCTGCTGGGGAGAGAATCACCACCACGGCCATGGCCCCAGTTAAGTTCAATGTATAGGAAAGCTGTAGAATCAAGGCAATTCCAGATGAAATGACTACGTACTTTGGCCACAAGAGGGACCAGGGTGGGGAAGTCTTGGGTTGTCAGCAGTTGCTCATGGGTTTGTAGACTGTAACATCTGGAGGGCCAATGGTTCCCACCTGAACTTTAAGCCACCAAAACCCCTACACTTAAGTCAAGCGTACTTAAGAAAAGCACAGGGAGTTACAGATAAACCTACTTTTCCCCACTTCCCCAAACAGAACCTCTTGTTGCTGCAAACCGCACCATAGCTCTTCCTCTATCACACAACATAATCTCTATTTGCATCATCTCTGTGTCCTCTGAAAAGAGATGTTCCCATTGTGCCACTGCTAAATAAGCAGCCGACAGCCCTATATTCCCTTGATTTACGCATATAAAAATTCAAAAATGCACAAAGCTGTGCTTTAAGCTTTTGTCATTGTGGTCCCATTATTTGTCAGTCTCAGTACATAAACATTTTGCTGGCTGCTGTTTTCTTTCCCCTCCTTCCTCTCCTCCTTCTTCCCTGCTTTCTTAAACTGGGTCGCCTTCACATCGGTTTGACATCGTAAGTAGTAATGATGGCCATTTTTGCCTTTCTTTTAAAGCACCTCTTCTCCCCCTTGATGGAGCATTTTCTGAGGAATTGGTAAACATTTTAACTTTTCTGAAAAGGCACTTAATTACCCACAGGGTGGGTTGCTGCTATGCGAAAGAAAAACAGCCCCTCCTCAATCCCCACAGCGGTCGCTTCTTTTGTGCCAGATCCCGGGTGTACCGATAGATTTTTGAATGTGTGTGAATGTTTGTTAATTGCTATTCACAAGCTAGCCACGTTACCTGCAGACTTCCTCTGTTTGTTTGAGCTGTTTGTCAGCTGCAAATGGGCCTTGTCATTGTGACTGGATTACTCGAGGTGTTTAAATGTGGCTCTGGATTAAGCAATGCAAAAGCGCGAACAGCTCTGAAAGTTTGGACTGCCTCACTTGGGAAAGGTCTTAGGTCCAAGACAGGTCCAACTTTGCTTGGACAAAGTTACGGGTCAGGTTCCTAGCACTGAAAGGGATCAAGGATGCCAAAGCTGCAGTGTGGTGGCATATTTTGATGTGCAGACACATATACCGTGACACTCCCCACAACCACACCCTCAAAGAGAGTTCCAGAACACAGGCAACTCTGTTGAACCTTATCTCAGTTGGTGATCTAGTTGACTAAGTATAGGAATTAATTTGCTCTTCCAGGCTGTCTTATTTGTGTAGATGAGTGTGTTTTCTGTTTTTCTCCAGCTTATTTTTTATAAACTGATGGGTTTTTTTCCTGTGACACTTTTGCATGTTGTGACACAAAGGGAGCATGTGTATGCATATAATCAGTTCAACTTGGGTGCTATTTACAGAGGTGGTGCGCGTGTGTACCGAAGTATATCGCTTAAAATGAATAATTAAAATTATATAGATAGAGAGATCATTCAGAAAGCATCCCTCCCATGTAAGGCATCCGGGGACTGGTTTGCAGTCACATTTTTTTTTAAATAGACATAATGATGCAACGAAAATATGTAAATTCATTTGAGGCCACTGCAAAAAAATTAGAAAAACAGGAAAAATAAAAAATAAAAGATCCTCTGAAGATGCCAGCCACAGATGTAGGCGGAACATCAGGAGAAAATACTAATAGAACACAGCCTCAAAGCCCGGAAAACCCACAACAACCTATGGATTCTGGCCGCGAAAGCCTTCGACTTTACAAAAAGATAAAAAAGGATTGTATTTGTTCAGTTTTTGAAGCAAAGGTTTAAGTTTTTTAAAAAGCAACCTCAAGTTCTTACCCATTTTTTTTTATTATGCATGAATCATTATGGCTTTCATTAAGCACAATGACCTTCCAGCCACTGAGTTCTAAGAATTAAATTCATTTGTCCTGTGCCAACAGGCTTCTTTCATTTCCTTAACCTAAGTCTCCCTCCCTCCCTTTCTGTCTCTCTCTCTCTATATATATATATATTCCCAGCCTTCTAGCCAAATGCTGATTATGTTAGATGAATCACTTGGCAATTTCAATAGCACACTCACCAAAACAACCTGTGTCTGTCACCAGCGGCAGCGGTGAATCTACTCCAGGTCTTAATGCAACTTTGAAAGAGCTATCCAAGGTGCTGAACTTTGTCCCCATAGCATGCAGGTAAGTAAAGACCCAGAGATAAAGTAAAAACCCCAGCTGACTGATTGATATGGATGCCAGTGGCTGGGACAGAAGCACCGTGTGCTCTGACAAGAATCAGGAGACATGTAGCAATTGAGTTAAATGTGACCACCCCGATCTTGAGGTTCAATGGATCTCCATATCCATGCATTTGAGCACACAAGGCTCTTTGTGCCCCTCGACTTGGACCCACAGTTTTGTAAGCTTGTGTGTCTAGGAGATCATTTTCCTTGATGGATGTTTGCATGGAGTTTTTGACAAGCTGTGGGGCTCCCGTTCTCTCAAGGCGCTGGACTCAAAACAGACTAAGAAGAGATGAGAATTTTCAGTTCAGTTCAGTTTCTTGCCAAATATTCATATTTCTTCAGATCTGGATAGAAAGAGCTTGAGATTTTAAAAAAAATTCTGAACGAAGAGAAACCAAACCTGATAGATTGGTTCATCTAGATCAGGGGTGGGCAACTGTGGAAGACTAGAGGGCCACATTAGCCCAATTTCCTTTTTTTTAAAAAAAAAATTCAACATTTTCAGAGCATGTGGAAATGCCCCTACTCTCCCTAGAGATCATTTTTTGGGTATTTTGGAGCAAAAAAAAAAAGTTTTTGCAAAAAAACAAAATGCAATTTTTTTTGGAACCCTGATGGCTTCTAAAATGGCCCTCGGAGCTGCAAGTGGTCTATGGGCCACATTTTGCCCACCTCAATCTAGGCCAAGGCCCTTGAATGCTTAGCTTTTTAAAGTCTGAATTCAAATCCCTGTGCGTTCAATTACTGTGTGGTTTTTGATTAAGACTGCCATCACTTTTTTCAGAGAGTTCCTAGCCTTTTACATCTACATGGCAGCAGATACAACATGCTCCTTATCATTTTAGGAAAAGCGATACCCACTGAATTTGGTTGGTGCTGATAGGTAAAAGTTTTGTTTCAATAGATCTTTTGGGTGAGAGGGAAGCATTTACCTCAAAATGCAAATGCTTTCTTATTTTTGAGAAAAAGAACTTGACATTTTAATAAATTCAAGGTAGGGTGACTAGAATTCTCCATCCATAGATGGCATTTTACTGTGTGCCAAACATCCATTCTGACCCAATATAAGGCAGCTTCCCAGGTTTCACATTGTCCCCTTATTTTTAATTAACAAATAGAGGTTGCCTCATCCATCAACTCTACAGAAAAGACCAGATATTTCTTCCCAGTAGAAACTTGGTCACGTTTTTGGTGAAATGGGTCAAGATGTATGCCTCCACCTTGGAGACAGAATATATATTCATCTCATCTTTTGCTGACCTCTTCGGAAGCATTAGATTAAGAGCTTATGAGTGTGCCTCTCATAAATGTGTCCAGCTTACAAAGTAATGTCCATCCTGCATCCTTTGCTTACACCCGAAGTATTGGCTGGAGGCAAAATTTGCTCAGTGTCAAAGGCGAGTATTTAATGTAGCTTTCCGCCACTAATACGCTGTTAAATATTTGAGCAGGATGAACTGCTGTGTAAGCTCGACATCAGCAGCTTGCTTGCCTACAATTACCATCACACTAGGCTTGCCAGATGTCCCTTAGTTTCAAAGGATACTCCAAAAGCCTTGCATCCTCACTGGATATAGCAAATGTTTCTTATTTCAAAGCATAAGAGTTTACAGCTGAAATCAATTTGCTCCCAGAAATCCTTCGCCTTGTGCATTTTGATGTCGAAGAGTCTCTTGGTATTTGCTGAAATGTCAGAATCTCTGTTTCCCACCCCAAAGATATTTGACTTCAATATTTCCTAGTTAAGAGCTGACATGGCTAAGGATGTGTCCAATATTAGTCTGATCTGGATTTCTGCATGAAACTCGGAGTTCCTAATTATTAACTCTTCTTTCTGATGTGACTATCTGAGACAGGGACGGGAAGGTCTGTCAGTTTTACTTTCTCACACACATTGAAATTAAATGTTTAGGTTCTGCACCTTTCATAGATTAATTTTGTGAGGTTTGGTAAATTCCCCCAAAATGAGCAGGAATGAGATTTGGCCCATTTACATTTGCCAAATTCAATAGGTGGAGTTGTTCCCAGTATGGAGAGGACCAAGTTGTACATTCCCACCACATAACTGGTAGAGACAAGCAGCCACTCAGAAAAAAAGAGGAAAGGAAGAGGTAGTGTTAGCCCTCCATATCTGCAGATTGTGTACCCACAGATTCAACCAACCAAAGCCTAAAAATATTCCCAAAAGAGACAGAGAGAGAGATCCAAAGAGTAAACTGATTTTGCCATTTAATATAAGAGATGCCATTTTACTACACCATTGTATATAATGAGACTGGAGCATCCACAAATTTTGGTATCCACAGGAGGTCCTGGAACCAAACCCTAGCAGATACTGATGACCCACTGGAGATGTAGAAGTAGCAGTAGCAACAGTTGCAGCAACCCTACTTTGGCATGAATTTGGTTAAATGCAAACCTAGACCTTGAAGAGCTATGCACTCAAGGCCCTGGACATGGATGACTGAATCTATCAGTTTGGTATCTCCCACGTACAGGCCAGAGTCCTTTTAGTGAGATACCCACATGGAATTCAAGGTTACATGCATGTATGTCATGTATGGGTGGTTACATACAGCAAGTAGGCATGTGTGTGGCTATGATCCTGTGCATACTTACTGGGACTAAGTCCCATTCAGGTTGGTGAGCCTCATTTTTTTCAGGTCATGTTGTATAACACCTGAAAGAAATGAAAACAGTAGTGGCAGGGAAATCTCTCCTTCCTAGATAAAGGAGAATGGTGTATAGCTGACATGCTGCGGCATGCAGTCACCTGATTTGTAGAGCAACCACTTCCTTCTTCTGCAAATGGTTCTGGAAAATGGTTCTCTTGCAGATTCATAAAAAAAATTGGTAAAAGAAAATTGACGCTTAAGGGTAGGAAGAATCCCTTCAACTCCAAACTGGACTGTTTTTCTAATGCTAATTGCCTACTATCCCCCCCCCCCAAAGTAACTCATGTTGTTGTTGTTTTCCTCTAACTCAAGGCAGGGAAAAAACCAACAAAACACTGTGCCAAGCTAAAGTACTGTCTTTTCCCTAATAATCTCGTTACAGTACTTATTTGCTTTCCTTGCAGCCATACAACAAATGGATTCAGGAAAAGAAAGACCATCCTACTTTACCATAACATCTTTCTCAAATTTTTCTTTACTTCCTCTCCAGTCTCATTTTCAGATAATGAGAGTAACAACTAAGTACACAAGCACACCTCATTTTGTTACTTTTCTTTGTTTGTTTTTTGGTTGTCACTTTACTTTGCTTTCTTTCTGCAAAAAAAAAAGTCTCTCACAGACAAGTTGCTTTTATCTGGCACAGTCAGAAGAGATGATGGACTTCAGAGTACAATGCAAAGAAAGAAACTGTCATGCCAAACCTCTCCAAATAAATATAAATAACCCAGCAGAGAAAAGAGACTTTACTCTTCCCCCATTTCTACTGTCATATGTGTCGCTGCTGTTGTTTTCTGGGTTCCGAATGGAGGGAAGCAATCTTGGAGAGACACTGGTCCCAGCTCATTTGGGGCTTCAATAGCACCTTGGAATCAGCTTGGAAACAAATTGCAAGCCCATGAAGTTGACTCAAAATTGGCTTGTCTATGTAAGGCAAAGAGGCACAACAAACATGGGGTTGCCGGGCCTTGCCCAAAGGAGTCCCTGTGGGAAGGCAAGGGTCAGGCATACTGGCCTCAGACGGAAAACTGCATTGCACCCTCAGCCCAAGGTCTTCACCAACAGCCTGCTGGAATCTCTGCAGCCAGCCAAGGCTTACTGGTCCCTATTTAGAGTCTGTTATCAGCAGCCATGAACAAAAGTTCGTAGCAGTTTGTTAGACAGTTACTGGTCGTGATTTTTACAGTCCAGCTCCACAGTAAATCCAGAGCAACAATCCAGTAGCAAAGTACATACACAAGGCAAAGGTAAAGGTTTCTAGGAGCATCAGCAAGGAATCCAAATGTGAGCTGCATTGCTATCCACGATAGAACAATTGCCTGCAACAGCTTCCATTCTGGTCCCTCTTTATATAGGCTGAGAGCCTCTTCCAGCTGTTTGCTTAATTGATGTGTCCTTACTATATTAATACTCCAAGACTCCTGGGCTCTCCCTTTTCCACCTACAATGTCTGCCATAAGTATTGTCCCTCTCATGTCTCTGTGTTGTGGCTGTTGGGAAAGGTCCTGTCTGGGTCCTGGGATGGGGGCATGGTGCTTGGATCCAATTTGGGAAAAAGATGTGATCTAAATTTAACAAATAGGCAAGCAAACAAACAAATACAGCATAGGCTGAGTCTGTCTCTCTGGAGAGGATCCATCTTCTGTAAGAAAAGGGATGATACTAGAGAGAGACTCTGATGTAAGTCATGAAGAGGATTCCAGTTCCTCTTCCTAAACTTACCAACACAGCTGCTGCTGAAGGAAGGGTGATATGCACAGCAATCCATATCCAGAACATTTCAAAATAGCTGGACCATCCACATTGCTACAGTTAGTTGATGAGGGAGTATGTTGTCAGATCTTGGAGTTCTTGTCTGAATAATTCAACCGTGCAATCTAATTGTGCGTATGGAACAAATTGATTTACAGCAGGGGGAGGAATAATCTCCCCTTCTCTCTTTTAATAACAGAAAATGCAAAGCCAAACAAATCTGATGAGAGGGGAAAGGGCATGGACCTAGCATGCATTATAAGAGAGAGCTATAGTGCCTTTCCTGCTTTTCTTTCAGGAAATGTCAGATAATTCATGTTGCAGATAAGAACAGCAGGTGTTCAAGCAGAATTACTGAACTCTGAGATGATACAAAATTGATGCAAATTTTTGCTTTCGTCTTTGAAATTTCTTCTTCAGACTGAAAATGCAAAAGCTTCAGCTTTCATTTTTTTCACATTTCATTTTTTACCTTTTTTTCAGTTTTTGTGCCCAAGCCATGATAGACTCATGACCTAAAGAACAGAGGAAGAACAAAAAAATGTTAGTTGGCATCCTATGCTGCAGTTGCAGATTTCTTACTTAGAGTTGCAGACCATAATTGCTTGATATCCAGGTATTCTATGTATTCACATTAAGACTGTCACGACTCGCATCAATGCTTTGTCACCTAATGCTAAGACTCTTAGCCAGCTCCGGACGACTTTGTTTGCTCTGCCAGAGAGCCAGTAACACCGTCCACCTCATGGCAGAAAGAGAGTATTTAAACCTGAGCTCCAAGCCCAACTAGTTGTAGTATCTTGGATCCACATAGGCTCTGTCCATTTGCTTCCCAATTCTCATGCCCTGGGCTACTTTTAAAATCTTTTGTTTGAGCCATTTTGCCTCAACTTTCTTCTGATCAGGATTGGTAAATATCATCCACTTCATCCTAACTCCTCGCTATCCAACTTTTCCCTCCTCCTGTTAGCCTTGTATGATTGCAAGATTGTGCATGTGCATGTGATTCTTCCCCAATAAAACCGTTTTTTGACCTCTGACTGGTGTCTATCAATTAGTACCAGTATACTCTGCTGAAAAGTTCTCTGAAGTTACCCCTCCTCTCACAGGGCTCCTTTTTGAGCTATAATTCCCCACCTTTCTATAGAGGCATTGGCATCATGGATGGACTCCTGAGTCACCCACCTTTTGGAGTAATACAGCTCCTCAACAATGGATCCAGCCCCATGCCAAACACATTGGAGATAAAGTTGCTGCAGATATTAACAGTAAATGGTACTAAAGAGCAATGATTGTCATGGAGGAGGCAAAAAAACCCAGGAGTGATAAGGGCCAATTGGCTTTTACCCAGTTGGTGCATAGAGACAATTTCTCCTCAGCAGGCATCATTCTGATGTGTAGTGGAACGTCTTTTGTGCAGTAGGAACATGATGCATGGTGATGTCGACAATATGGGCTTTAATCAAGAACAAGGTTGTTTCTTAAAACGCATAGATAAGAACAAGAGGTAGAAAATTAAAAGGTATTTTGTGTTACAATAATAGTACATGTACAATAGTACGTAGTGTTATATTCGTAGTACATGATTGGGAGCAGCTATCTGACTGTGCCATCTGTGACCAAGGGCGATACATGGATGAGACTGTGTGCCGGGAGCTGAGAACACCTGCCTCCTGTGCACATCCAGAGAAATGTGCATGGAGATGTGTGCAGATTTTCTCATGTGTTTTTTTTTTTTTTTAAAAAAAAAAAACATTAACTGAAGTAGCAACTTGAAGGATCAGACTTAAGATTGGAATAAGGTCCTTTTTGATTACAACTTCCAGAATCCCCAGTCACCGACCATGCTGTCAGATGGTTCCCCAAAAAAGTAATTTTTCCAAGCTCTGGGATATATACATTGTTAACTTCCAAAGAGACACTCTCTGTCGAAAGAAATGACATGGGGTAGTGGAAATGTATGTTTCACAATGAGCTATCATTGTTTGAATGGGATTTGCCCACAAAAAAAAATAACGATTGCTATCTTAGACTCTTAGATTCATGAAACTGCTGTATGTCATTTCCCCAAAGCTAGATCAGTAGCGGAGGGGACAAGAAAGCCCTCCGGCAGAGTGGTTACCTAGTTTTATAGCCTGCAGGAAGAATGGCTATCCTATATAATATTGTTCAGTTTTAACATTCTTAACAGAGTGGCACCAGGAGACCTCCAGAGATTAAAGTGTCATACCTGTCTGACAAGAAAGAACGAAACTCATTGTCGACTGAGAAGTCATTCATTATTACTCTGGACAAACAACTCTGGAAGACATTCATGTCAGCCAGCTGGGCCCGCAAACTCTAAGGAGGTTCCCGTAGGAGATGGCCTATAAAAAGAACTCGAGCTGAACACTTACCACTGGACTTGGAGAAGGTGAACTTATGTCGACCTCTACCGCTTGCCTATTTTCCCTTCTCTGGTAAACTCTAATATCCTTTTACAGGAGTACTCCCTGTTCAATCACTCGTCAGCTGCTGTTCCGCCGCCTCACTCAAAATGCCCCCAGAACAGGAGTAGCGCAAGTTCTAAAGAGCAGTCGGAGGGCTCGAATGGGGTTTTGTTAAGACATCCACAAGAGCAACAGGCGGGACCAGCCTGCCGAGTTGCTAATGTGCAGAAGGAGACAGGATATGGAGAAAGCGGCCCTTTGCTTTTTCCCTACTTGATGTTGCACTTAAAAGGGGCTTCGCTCTCTCCTTAGCTCTACCTTTTCCCTGCCTACCTGGAGCTCCAGTGCCTCAACTGTTGTGGCAGTTGAGGGAAGATAACACTAGGGGAAAACCACTGCTGATGTTCTCCTTCTCTGTTTTCTGGGTGCACTGCCGTTTCCAAAGGGGAACCCAGGAATCCCCCATTGTTTGATGAAGTTGTTTATTCTGAAGTCAGTTTGTATAGAGTGCTCTGACAGACCCCCTTTCTGAATCATATATGTCATTGCGCTCAAGCTCCTGACGTTCTCCATCATATTGTATTGTTCTGCCCATTGTATATAATTCCAAGGAAAAAGTCATTAAGGAGATTATTGGAAAGGAATATCTGTTTGGATAGGTTATCAGTGGAACACTTATTGGAAGATCAGAATCCTCATATTACTAGGCTAACGGCCAACTTTCTGGTGGAGGCAACAAACTTATGGCTTAAATTTTCTAAAAATGATTGTTGAAGTTTTATTGTAAATTTATATGTTGTAGTATGCCTATTAAAGGTTAATCAGAATCAGAGTGCTCTGACTCTGGTTTTTTTGAGGCAGCTTGCCATTTCTTTGTGACTTTGCCTACTCACACTCTGTGTGGCCAAAGCACGTGATTCAACACAGTTGGAGAAAGGGACTACAGTCAGCCCTCCACATTCACTAGGGTTAGGGGTGCAGGAGCCCCACAAAAGTGGGAAAACGACAAATATCAACATGCGTGTGTGTATGGGATGAGGGCTAAGGATACCCAAGCCCAAACCAGGTCAAGGAAAGGAGAGAGAAAAGGGGTGGCTCAGTATGGTGGCCTTCTCTCACACCCATCTCCTTCTTTGGGTGCGTGGGGACATTGGGAGAGTTTGTGGTGCTGACAAATTAGACTGGCCAGGTGGTAGCTGGTGGAGGAAGAGGAAGATCAGAGGTGTCTTTTTAAAGGACTGTGAGGCTTGGCTGAAGCCACTGAAATGGAAGGTTCTTCCAAAAAAAAAAAAGTCCTTGAGGAGTGGGGGAGGCAGGAATTGGAGAAACTTGCAAATAATAAAATCTGCAGAAGTGAAACCCACAAAGCTGGAGGGCCAACTGTACTTTACTATCAGTATTGTAAGTTATGTGGGTAAGAACTCTGGCTGGGCGTTGTAGTCCAGAAACATATTTTGTCCAAACTCTGTTAGTGTTGCAATTGCATTAGGGATAGCTCAATCAATCTATATCTGATCCATGTCATATCTTCATCTGTTCAAGCAGAGGTCTGTTCCACCCAATTTGTGCGTCATTCTGCTGCATAACTCTCTCCCAGCTGACATAGTGGGTGGGGTAAATATTTCGCTTATTTGACTTTTGACCACAACGATGAAGAATTTTAATGATGTTCTCCCCACTTGATGAGTTTATGGAGGAGTTTCCACTTGCCTGCCTTTCTTTCTTTCTTTCTGCATGCATGCATGCATGCATGCATGCATGCATGCATACATGCGGTTGGGGACTTCTCTCTCTCTTTTTTCCAAACAAAAAATTCATTTGTGCAAAATACTCAGGCCTAGATCTTGTTTTGAGTCTGAACTAGAGGAGTCAAATTAAATCAATGGGGTTTCCACCTGTGTTGACCTACCATTCAAGAATTGAATCAATAGGTCTACGTTGGTTGGTGCAAATTCACAGAAAACAGTGGATCTGGAATGAAGTTCTCCACAGCAAGCACTTTGCATTTCAGTCAGGTTCTGGACATCCTTCTCTCAAGTACGTACCATGTCAGTAACTTTCAATCCATGAGTCCCACAATGAAACAACCCTGCCAGGAAATGGCCAGGCTGTTTTTTCCACTAATGACCAAAACAGATGGGTGGATGGATGCATGCATGCATGGAAAGATATCTTTTTTGCATTTTAAGATGTGACTGGAGGAGGCCTTGATGTTCTTATTAAGAGTATGGTCAGCTTTATTCTTAATTAACTTAGTGACAGGCATAAGGAGAGAGAAGGAAGGAAGGAAGGGGGAAGGAAGGAAGGTTAAAAAAATAACAACTCACATCCCATTAGCTTTGTAAACTGTTCAATACTCTTTGATGACAGCCTCTGGGCTATTAATATTCCCTCCCCTTTCCCTGCCCCCTTTCCTCTTAGTGTCTCAAAATTGAATCATGAGCGTCATGTCATCTGTAATTATGGGAGCCCATTACATGGATCGGGGGTAGGTGGCACTTAAAGAAATTGCTCTGGCATTGGGATATGTCAGCAAAGGCATCAGCAGTCCCTCCAGGCGGGAGGGCTTACAGCAAAGCTCCTCGCCTCTGAGATAACGGTTGTCGTCTGCTCAAGGAGCAGAGCGACTGAAAGGGAAATTCCACAGAACCGGAAAAGAGATGCAGCACCATAGTGAGGAAGCGATATGCCTAGTTTGGAACTCTCCGCTGTTGTTCAGTTTTTTTCATGTACTCCTAAATGTCCTGGTTGATACCTCTGGGGGTATGCATACCCCAGATTGGGAATCACTGGACTGGATCACTTGGGATCACTCCCAACTCTACAATTCTAGGATTTTTATGTCTGGCAGCAGGTGTTTATTGTGTGCATGAGAGGGTCTGGTCTCTAGACGATTTGTCATTTAAATGTAAAACAATCAGAACTAACGCCTGCAAAGGTATATCCCAAATTAATATAAAAGCATACTAGCAGCACTTTTGTGTTATAGAGCCCATGCCTTGCCCTCCTGGACTTTAAAGTACTTATTTTTCTGCAGCAACAGAATGGATTCCCCCTCCCTCCTTTATGTGCTCCTTTACAAAATTCATAACTTCTCATCACACTTGCTAGTATATATTGTTTCAAGAATATCATACATGAGGGACCTCATCCCAGTAGGCAATAAACCTTTCCATCTTTTATTTCACTCACATAACTGCAGCTGTAGGGGGAAATTTGCAACGCCGTGTGCCATTACACGATTTGAGGGCCAACCTGTCTATTTCCCTTGCACCTTTTCCTTTGATTAAAAAGGTGTTTTCTTTGGACTTACATTGCCAGCGAGAGGCAAAGAATCCCAGCGCCTCCCATCTTGGATAACTTCTGAGTGGCTAATGTGTTTTTCTTCCCCCTTTTGACAAGCAGAAAAATATCTGCTCAAATGAACATCACATCAAGCCAAGAGAAATTTATATAATCAGGGTTGAAGACACGCTCGGAAGTGTGTGAGTGCAAAATGCCTGTTCCCAATTGCTTTCTGGGGTAGCAGTCGTCTGCGTGGTTTTGCTGAAAGCTGAGACTATCAAGAGTGCTTGTCAATACTAATATGAACAAAGAAAGCCATTTTAATCCAGAGTTGGGCAGAAGGTAGATAAGGACTGACTGATAGACTACAGAGCCCTTCATGATTAGGAGCTTTCATTTCAGTGGAGTCACGAATCAGGATTTGAGTGCAAACTTTAAAGCAGCTACCTATTGGGCTGAATCTATCCTCCATCCATCCATCCATCTATCTGAATTCTGCCAGATATCTGAAGAGGTCAACAACAACTATTCAAAAGACAAAATAACAGACAAAATAATTCATCAATTAAAACCACACAATTTAAAACCAGTTAAAAGAAACTTTAACATGTATTTGGGGAATAAGATGGAACACCTTGCCTAGCTCATTTAAAGTTCAGGCTAGATTCACCGCTCCCTGACATGGAAGCCACCGTGATCGAGAGTGGGTGACAACTCCGATTTTTTGAGGGGCAAGGCAAGGTTCCAAACCCCAGCCACAAAACTGGCTCAGCACCTGAGGTTCAGCACCTTCCAAACTCAGACTGAAACCCCGAGGGGAGTCACCTGCTGACATAGGAACGGAACTCAACCAGCTAATTTAAACTTGGACAGAAAGGGAGAAATCTCTGGAAGCATCCCTTCCCTGGCTTCTCTTCCACCTGCATTCCCTGCGTTCCTTTCCAAGTGTTCCTTTCCAAGTTAAAGGGCAACAAATTGCCCAGAAAAAACCTGCTCAGGACCAAAAAGGTATTTAGAAAAATGACACTCTCTTATTTTCAAGAGCAGCACACATTAATCTTGAAGAGAAGCAAGCAAATCCTGTCATGCCACTCCATCCATGCTCTTTTTCTTTCCATAATTAATTTCCATGAATGTGTGTGGTGCTTAGTCGCCTTATTATTATTATTATTATTATTATTATTATTATTATTATTATTACTATTATTATTGTTATTATTACGATTACTATGATTACTGTTATTCTGCCATCCCCCACATCTTAGAAGTAAAAGCTGAGCTGCACTTTGATGTCCCAACCAAATATTTGAAAGCCAACGGCATTGCCAACGAATCCCTCTCAAAAGTGACAGCCCAAAGCAAACATCAAGGGAGAAGAATTATAATGTGTTGTGGCAAAATAATTGGAGCTGTGAACAGTTCTTTGTCTATGTCTGACAGCAGGGAGAATTTAAAGGCCCCCTTCTGCTCTAACTTGCTCTCGGAGCATTCTTCTTCCAACTGTCATGTTGGAGCATTGTAGGAAGCAGGGACGCAGCCAGAAAATGCTGCGCCTGGTGGCTAGACCCCAGGAGCACTGAACAGGTCTCACTGGTCCACTTCTTGGACTTTCTGTTTTTCCCATCTTTAAACTCATTCCATGTATGTTCTGTGTGGTTTAAAAAAAACTGGGAAAAATAGGTATGTAATTTTTTGAAAATAAAAATACTACCAGTATTGGTGTAGTGGTTCTGAGCATTGGACTATGATCCTGGAGATCAGTCATGGAAGCCCACTGGGTGACCTTGGGCACATCACTCTCTCTCAGGCTCAGAAAACCCTGTGATAGGTTCGTCTTGGGGTCACCATAAGTCAGAAATGATTTGAAGGCATAGAACAACAATTTTTATGCACATTTTTTTCCCAAATGCACACACCCAAGGTTGCATGATGTGTATTCCTGCTCTATCAGCTCGAACATATGTGTGGTCATTTTTTTGAAATGTACACACTATTTGGGGCCACTTTCCCCCCAAATTTTGTATGTTGCTAAACACATTTTTCCCCCATTTATGCAATCCATCACAACCCCTAAAATGTACAAATTGCCAACTGTCAATTGCATCTTGTCCAGGGTTCAGTTTGGGAAGTGAAGAATTGGCTAAAATCGTAAGTTCAAGGAAGCAAATTTCTCACACATCCCTACACAACAGCAAAACAACAACAACAACAAAAGGCAAAGCTTCAACAGGACTGTAAGATGCATACACGGTCACTAATTGCTGTGGAACTTCAAATATATATTCATATGCAAAAAGGATATGGTATTTGTGGTCCTTCAGACATTTATTGAGCTTCAGTTGTCATCAACCCCAGCCAGTGCAGCCAATGGTCAGAGTCAGA
Source organism: Ctenosaura bakeri (assembly GCA_948474755.1). NCBI lineage: Eukaryota > Metazoa > Chordata > Lepidosauria > Squamata > Iguanidae > Ctenosaura > Ctenosaura bakeri. Next base: position 23,395 of record CAOLHI010005738.1, read on the forward strand.
ACCACAAAATCTTTGTGTTGGAAGAGACCAAAAGGCCATCGAATCCATTGCCATTCAAGAATACACAACCAAAGCACCTCTGAAAAATGCCCATCCAACCCCTCTTTAAAGATCTCCAGTGAAGGCGATTCCACAATCCTCTGAGTCAGTCCATTCCACTCTTAGACATCTCTTCCCATCAAGAAGTTCTTTTTAATATGTAGGTAGAATTGTAGAATTTCTTTTCTTTGCAATCTGATTCCATTAATCATGTCTGGAGCAGTAGGAAACAAGTTTGCTCTCATCTTCTGCATGACCATACATTTCACCTCCTACCAAATATTTCTGTTGTGTAGGGGTGTGTGAGAAATGTGCTTCCCTTGTACCTTACAAGGAGTGGACTCCGTAGTAGAGACATCTCTTTTTTGACCGTGTATACTTGAATAAAGACATCAACCTTCTCCCATACCACCAGCCAGTCCAGTTGCTGGAGTTTTTATTATGTCAACATGCTGTCCTGGCTGTTTCAAAGTCTTTTGGAGTGTGTTGAGAGTTGAACATTTCCTTCTTCTTCTTTTTTTTCCTGTGTAGTTCTTAAAAGTGTCAAACATGGGTTTTGTGTGGTGGTGTTATTGTTTTTTAAAGCTGAATCCAAGATGTTTGTTTATCCCAGTTCATTTTGGCTAAAGCGTTGCCACAGCAGCCACAAAAGAAATAACTTTTGTGCCGTTTAAATGCCTCAGATGCTCCCATGAGTTTATTATTCCTTTCGAAGCAATTCATTTCATTGTTATGTGTTCATAAAAGAACATTAGTGTTTAATTATCAGGAGGAACATCCAGGCCTGTATATTAGACGAGATGAGGGAGGGGAAGGATTCAAGACATGGTTTCTCAAAGCCGCCTCCTTTCCAGCGTTGTGCTGTTGAGCTCAACAAGGGACGGGTGAACTTCTTAGTTCGGCTTTCTACCACATTCAGATGGCTTGACTCAGTGGCTGTTAGTGGTTCTCATGCAAATGGAGTAGTAATCCCCTCTGGGATTTAGTTCAGTTTTTAAAAGATGCATCCAAACTGCTGAACTCCAAACCAATTCAGCACTTCGGATAGCTCTCTAAAAATTCAGGCTAAAACGTGGAGCAGCTTCACTGCCCCCACTGACGCGGGAAGCACCAGCTACCACTGGTTTAATGGCAAATGCTTTCAGTTCTTGATTGGTGAAGCAATATATAGGTAAATCCCATTGATTCAATGGGTCTACTCTAGTTGGGACTACCAATGTCATTAAGAATGGAGGAAAACTTCTTGCAGTCACTCACTTTGAATGGGATAATCCCTGCCAGTTACTGATACTATGTCATAACCTCTGCAATCATCACCAAAATACAGGGAGGGAGGGAGGGAGGGAGTCCTCACTATTCTCATAATCAGTTGGTTAACTTCATCTCCTCTCTTTCTTCCAGTGAGCTCAAGGTTGCATGCATTGCTCTTGTCAAACTCACATCATCCTCTGAACAAGGTCAGGATAGGAGAGACCAACTCACCCAGCTTTACCTAGTGAGTTTTGTGTCTCAATAGGAGCTCAAACCCAGATCTTCTAAGTCCCCATCCAACTACTCTAACCACTAGCCATGCTGGCTCTCAGACATTTTACAGGTAGCAGACTCTATGAGTCATGGGTCCACTACAATGCTGGATCGATATAACGTATATACAGCTTCTCCTCTTAAGTGTGGGACCTGTGTTTTCCACAGACGTGTTCTAATAGGAAGCCCAGCTTTGTCCCAAAAACACAGGGATCCTTTCTTGTTCCAAAATAAAACAAAAACGTTCCTTCCACTGAGCCGTACATTTCATTTTCTACGACAAAGCCAATTTGGATCTGCCTCTAACTGTTCCTTTGCATTCTGAGTGCTGGTGTTTGCCCTTCAGTTGAATGCTATAACCAAATTATATACATTGATTTTAGTTTCATTCCCAGGGTGAAATATTTAAGGTTGCTCCCCAAGAGGAGAATTTTCAGACATACGGGTTGCTATCAAGTTGAATTCAGACACACACAAGCGCACAAACAGACACAGAAGAAGAGACATGCAGCGACATATCTGAGCAAGACAACAAGAGTGAATGAGCAAAGAATATCATGGTAATTAATTGTCATATTAGCATTCTGCCGCGGAGTGTGTTTTGCCATGCACGCGGCTTGTTGCTAGGGCTTTGAATTATGGCTTTGGAATTGTCTTATTAAGAAATATGCATCCATAGTATTGATACCTAATTTAAGAGGGATTACACTGCACCACAGTTGGGAGATGACATCTGCAATTAGACGGCAGAAAGATATTGTTGTATAAAAAAAGAAAAGAAAAGAACAATGACAAGGTGAAAATTGCTCTTTTCATTTCAGCAGGGCCACCGCAAGATGCTGTCCTGCTGGAGGAGGAGAAAATGATGGTGTCCCTTTCTGTGTCCACCTAACTGAACAGGCAGTTGAAACGTCCTTCAAAAGAAGATACCTTCCACCAGTTCTAGAGGTTCTTAGACTTCAGAGGCTGGATGAATTCTCCAGGAATTGCTGTGCCCGTCTGAGTCTCCAGACGGGAAAGACAAATCCCAGAAGGGAAGCTCTGGGAGAGGAGAAAGTGGACTTCTTGTCTGTGAGGTTGCCCATATCTCTACCATTTGGGGGTGGCACCAGGGCTCCCTGGCTTAGAGCAAAGCTATGTTGTAGGTCATGCTTATGCACCCAAAAGTCAGGAGCAAGGGAAAAGGAATGGAGAGAGAGCCTGGGGGTGTTTGCTGACATTTGCACCAAAACAGAGAATGGAGGACCAATTTGGGAGCTTTCTTGTTATCCAAGCCAGGCATTGAGCTTTCTGCTCTAAGAGCCATTGAATGCCAGACCTAAGTTTTGAGGGGGCTTTTCTGAAATCCCTGAAAATAGTTTTCTCCTAAAGTAGGCCATGCAAATATTTCTTGGCCAAAACACATTGGGCTTATCTGAGACACATAATTCCCTCCCACTCATTATAGTTACTTCATCTTTGAAAATGGTACTGAAAGGCTAGTTAGTTTTGAGAAACAATAAAGCATCATTTTTGAAATTGTAACTATAATGATAACTCACGATAACCAGAACTAATTACTATTAAATGTAACCTTCCAAGCTTTGGAAACAGCGCAAAGCTGAGGGCCATTTTAATCCGTGAAGGCTGAGTTAAGGCGATAGGAGTGGTTGGGAGTGATTCAAAATGGTGGTTTCTCCTCCCAGGGAACAGTTCAGAAAGCCCTTCATGAACTGCAATTTTAATGCAGTGTAAATTACCCTCTCTTCATTTTTATAAAATTTAATAAGGTTTACTGGCATATACTTGGCAACTTCCTCTCCAGCTTTACTTTTCAGAATACTTTCAACACATAAAAGGTCTTTTAGTTCAAAGGAGAGGGGAATGATTTCGTCTTCTTATTTTTTTTTTTTTGGGAAATGCTAGATATGAATAGAATAGATTTTTTTAAAAAAACTTTCAGACATATAGGCTGCTTTGAACAACTCTAAGTCAAATCCTGTTATCAAAGTCACTAGAAATTGTCACATGTTGTCATTTACTTCTAATGCATTTTTAAAAAGAGTAATCTTTATTTATTTAAAAGAGTCGACAGGGTTCTCCCCAAAGTCTTCATTCCCTCGCAGGATCATCCGAAATAGTAATTGCCAAGGGAGGTTAAGAATGAGAGATATATGGAATCAATCCAGAGAGACTATTCAGAGAGGTCGGCAACACTGCGTACTCCAGGCCAAGGGTCAGGGGAAATGAATATTGAAATGCATAAAAATAAAAGGGATATAAAATCTTGACTTTCACTTTGTCAGGTTGCGTGTCTGGGCAGGGTTCCATGCTCTGGCAAAGGGTATTTAAACAATTATTTCATGCATTTACCTACTGCCTGTCCTTCAAGAAATAAAGATGTTGTGCCTAGTTCTCACTCTATTTTTATAAATAATGTGAGTTTGGTTAGGCTAAGGCCATTCCCTCACTGCCCTGCTGTAGTGCTATGATTCCACTTTCAACCTCCTATGGAATCCTGGGGTTTGCAGTTTCGGGAAGGGCCGTTAGAATTCTCAGCCAAGGAGCTCTTTGGCCTCAGTGAACTTTGCTTTCTTTCCTGCTTCTAAATTTGTCCATTTCATAAATGGACCCACCCCAACACTTGGGGGAAGAGAAAGTGCTAGTTTCTCTTTCCTGACTTTCTCTCACCATCCTTGTTTGTGAAGACAGTGGAATGCCACTAGTCCGCAGGCCATAATTCCATCTGATGAAAAACCTTCCGCCCTTTCCTTGGAAAGCTCTTCCTGTGTTAATTCTGCCTGGGAGCTTGATCCACTCATCTTATGCAAATCCACCTAAAAGTTGCATCTATTATGCTACCTATTTCCTATCAGTCTAAATTATATATCACACGCAATGCATCGACTGCTCCAATGTGCCAAACACAGACACAAAAACAGTAGAAAATGAAATCCCCAAAAGAGAATGGTAAAACAACAAGGTCTCCAGATGGAATGCATTGTTCGGCAAGCTGAGCTGATCTTTACAAATTGCAAATATAGGGAAAAGTCTCCCCCAAGACCGGTTATTATTTTCTAATCATAGGGGAAAAGACCGGTTATTATTTTCTAATGATGGGGGAGAAAGACTGTCCTGATTCATTTTACTTCCCAAACAGCTTATCACAATGTAGCAGCTTGGAGAAGCCAAAAAAGCCCCCAATTATTTACAAAGAGGGGAAAAAGCTCCTTTGGAAAGGCCAGCGTCACTGATGCACAAAATTCATTGGATTAATTCCAGGTTCAGCTGCTGTGGATTTGTTCAAGTTTTTAAGACTTTGGCCAGGGATAAGCTTTACATTTAGATGTGTCTGTCTTAATTTGCTAAAGGAATGCTGGGTCACCAAGCACACTCCATCTCACTCATCCCTCAGAGTTCATGATGGATGGATCCATTTGCTTTCACTTACTGTGAGTTTTGAACACTTTCATGCAAAATTCTGATCCATCTTATTGTGGGATTAATCTTGCAATTTTTTTTTTTAAGTCGCCACAAAAAAGCACATAAGCACAGGTTCGAGTTAAACACAGGAAAACCTGTCAGTTTCATTTTTTTCTGGATTCACATTTTTTTTTTTTGCAGATTTGGGTGAAATGTGAAGAAAAATACCGACTGGGATGACAGTTTCTCTCATATCTGGAGAAACTGATCACTTTCAACTTTCTCCCACCTTCAAGTTTTGGAAATATTCAGATTAAAAATGAACTGAATGGAACGGATTGCCCATTCCTAATTCAGAATGTAGGGTTTGCAAAGGCAAAAACCTGGAACTGCTGTCATATTTCATACTGATTTCTACCAGAAATTGAAACCAACGTGTTAATATTTTTATGTTAAATTTAATGTAAGTAACACTAACCCCTTGATGCCAATCTTTAATTAAAATATGCTATTTTTAACACTGATCCTGCAACAATTATGCTACTGATATTAATACATATATTGGCTGGAATCTTCTACGTAAGTTTATGTATACTTAGCTACACAGTAAAGGTGCTGAGAAACCCTGTAAATGACTTGTGAAGACTCAGGGATATGAGGATTCAAATCCCTATTTGGCCATGGAAACCCACTGGTTGATCTTGGGTGCATCACATACTCTCAGCCCCAGAAAACCCCATGATAGAGTTGCCTTAGGGTCGCCGTAAGTAGAAAATGACTTGAAGACACACAACAACAAGAACAACAACTGTTACTACTACTACCACAACAGTGCTGACTTTCAAGGCTCACTGGCTTCTTCTTCAGGCAATTATGGTAAAGATCATATAGGAGTCACACTCTCTCAGCCTCAAAGGAAGGCTATGGCAAGCTCCCCTGAACAAATCTTGCCAAGAAAACCCATTATAGGTTTGCCAAAGGGCCATCATAAAAACAGCAAGTCTCAGAGAAGCACGCACAGCTTCTGTTCTCACAGCCGAGAAACAGGCTAGGACCTCCTCTCCCACAAAGTGCAAAGGCAACACTCCAAGCATCCAGTGAAATCAAACCTCTCAGCAAACATGAAACCCCCACTTGGCAAACTTTGCAAGCAGATGGCTTCATTTGGGGGGGGGATCTGGTCCATGATATAAAATGTATACCCGGTCAAATACTATCCATTGCGGAACCATGACAAGGTTAAGAGAAAGTCAGCGGAGAGATGTGTCTGACCACTGGGGACTTAATTTAGTTCATTATAGAGCACAATTTTCTGGTCCCACTCTTTTGTAATTATCCAACTCTTCCAAACCCTTAAAAAAAAAATCCCTAGCATTGTTGAAGCTGTCTGCAGAGCTGCTGTAAACCCTTAGCTATAATTATCTTGTTATCCAAAGTCCTTGTTCTTCCATTATCTAAGAGCCTGAATCACTGGAAATGCTTTCAGTGTGGCTCAAATGCCCACTTAAATTGTACACCATCCTCGGGCTGCTACACACAGGCATGTTCAGCACTTGTTGACTGCTAATCAAGTGATGGATCAAGCAATGGGGAAGGATGGAATGTCCTGGAGAGCGATGTACCAAAAAGGTTCCCTATCTGGTCTCCGACGACCAAAGTCCAAGCTTGGGAACACTCTGAAATGCTGATGAGCCATTACCAGTCTGTCTACATCTGGGGATGAACAAGATCTGACGATCTAGATGCCAGGTTCCTACCTTGCCCCTCCCCAAACTTTTTTTAAAAAGGGAAAACGAAACTGAAGCTGTCTGCAAGTCTACACCAGTTTTCTCAAAATGTCTCTCTCTCTCTCTTTTTTAAAAGCTGTTAAAAAGTACAGAGTCCACCAGAAGTAATTCTACTATTCCTGCTTCATTTGCAGCAGTGGAGAGGTCAGGGGTCCGGAAAGTCCTGGAGGAACGTAAAATGACATAGGAGGCTAGAGCTAGAGAATCCAACCCTTCCTGGTTCTCAGTCAACCCAAACGTGGGCAGCTGCTTACACGAACTTCCTCACCTTCCAAATAGACAGATGTAGAGCTATCTAAACACTTTGTTGGAAGCCCTAAAACTCTCCTCTGGCATGCCATCTCTTGCATTCCTGTGGTCCTGGGGGTGGTGAAATAGATGTGACAGAAAGTCCACTAGGAGCTTTGGCAACTGGCATGGGTACCTCTGATATAGAGTCTGCCTGAAGTCTACTTGGAGTGACAAGTCTACTTGTATCACACTGCTGAGAGAGGTCCTATTCCACTTGTCCATCTTCTGGGGGACCTCAGATTCTAGGACAGGTTCTAGGTTTAAACCTGAATCCTCATCTCATCCCTAACACCTCAAAGGCAGGCAGAACCTCCAGATTATCCCAGCTCAATTTGTTTTCCACTTCTAGTATTCCTCCACCTTGGTTAGATCTCTACTGCCCATCATTTAAATAAGCAGGGCTTTTAGTCCATCATTTCTGTCCTTTTGACTGCTCATCCATGATGAAGACTGTTCCCCAAAGGAAGAGAACATTAAGGCAAAACCCATGACCAGAATTGACTTCAGTTAGTGAATTTCACCCATTTAAATGCTTTATCTTGCATGCAATGTGTGTACATGTGCATGCACACACACACACACACACACACCCTTTCAACCAGAAGCAAACCCTCCTAGAGACAGAGAGAGAGAGAGAGAGAGAGAGAGAGAGAGCACAATTTCTATACAACAGCTGTATTTGGTGCAAGTCATGAGACCAATTACAAGTCTTGCCCTGAGATCTTGATTTTATCCAATACTCATTAGCACTTTGGTGGTTCCCCCCCACCTCCTATTTCTCTTATACGAATTAAGCTTCTCAAGTGATTGAACAGTTCATGACCAGCCTACAAATATACAGACAGACATTCACTCAAATGCAACCAGAAATGTGATTTTCTTTCTGGGCTATCCAAGCATCGTACTCTACAGAGGGCAGTCCTGTTTTAGAAGGACTTCTTTGTTTAAGGGGTCAGCCAGTCTGAGTCCAGTTTCAGGATAAGGGCTGTAATCCAATGACTTGTTTTATTGGCTTCCCTCATTTATCTGACAGGTTAGAGGCCAGATTACTGTCAGCAAATGGAATTTGTTGAAAAGTTGGCCCTGTATACTGTAGTGTAGGGAGCATGAAGGACTTACGGAGGCTCATCTGTTGCCAACTGTGTGGTCACTGCCTGAAAAATCTCTTCAGCCAGCTTAGTACTTTTTTCCGCCTCTCAGTTCACTTTGCAATCAGCACACACATGCAAATGGTTCCAAGCAACCCACCATAGGCAAGAAGAATTGATGAAAGTGGGGAAGCCTCATTGAATTAATGGAACTTGCTCTTCATTTGGAAGCATCAAAAAGTGAGTTGTTAGATAACAAGGCATCAAAAGTAGGGGGCTTCCTATAGTCTGTGGTGTATGAACTGACTTGGATCTGTATTGTGAGAAAGGCAGCATGTGAATTAATCCTTTTTTCAAAAACATCCCAAGCTGTGAGAAATGGAGACCTCCATTATGGTCACTGCCAGGTAAGGGTCGGAGTGGGACAGAAACAGAAGGGTCATCTGAAGGTCCCCAAAGTGAGGGCACAGAGGAGATCTTTTTCCAACTAGGTATGGATTTCAGCAGCTCACAAGCTTGAGACAGTTTCCCACTGCAAGCTCCCCGGTTCTAAATTTTGGCACTATATCTATTGGCAAAGGACCCAAGTTCAATCCACATCACATAAACACTGGAAGCTGTTATATTTGGTCCATGTTGTTCAATATTCTCTACCCTCACTGGCTGGCACTAAGTTTTTATGTTTTCAGACAGAAATCTTTCCCAGTCCTACCTGGGAATGCTTCAGACTTCTGGAACTTTTTTCTTACTGGACGTTAGGATCTTAGTTGGCAGGAGACGGGAAATTCCACTGTCTGAACCCAAACGGATGTTACCAGACAGCACTGGGTTAGATGTACTGATGTCCTGACAAAATATATGGCAGGTGCATATCAACTAAGTTGCTTAATATATCAGAATAGTAATTTGTTTTTAATTCCCTGCAGAATGGCTAAGACTAGAGGGAAGGCGGTTGCCATGGCACAACGGTCGACTAAACTGTAAAATTACAATATTTTAGATTGCTTCTGAGAACAAGTACATTTGGTTCTTGCACTTTTGTCAATGCCTTGTTGAATTTAATGGAGTTACATAACCCACAAGATTATGGAATCAGCCGCAAATGTGTTTGGATTACCATTTGCCACCGAAAGGAGGAGTTACCCTTTTGGGGGCCCACAGCTACAGCAGGCTGAATAAATTACCAGGATTATTGAGAGGAACTCGGAAATCAAAACATTAGTGATAAATTTTAGAGATCCAGAAACTGGTCAGGTCACTGCTGTTCGATATGGAACACAGTATTATTGCTTGAAGTTGAGAGGGGAGCTGAAAGAGGTACACTGAAACTCTTTCTGCTCACCACGAAAGCTCTCTAGAACCTATGTGGTGGCCGAAGTAAGACTGCCAAATGGCTGGACTGTGCTGAGGATCAAACCCGGAAATTGATAGCTGCTAGATGTGGGTACTACAAGCAGTCCATGGATCCTCTCATACTTCAGTGTGTCCCCTCTTTGTGTTGCTGGCTTCTTTGCTTGCTGTGCCTCTGGGAGAAAGCCGCAGCTTCTGAAATATGTTCTTGTTTTCAGTGCTGAAAATATGGCCTTTGGCACATGGCATGGTTAGAGAGGATCCAGTAGCCTTTAAATTCTGGCCCGAGTTGCAGGCCACTTCCAAGCGTTGCATGGAGACCAAAGAAAGATTTATCATGCCATCGTAACGTCCTCTAGATTCCCCAGCTGGTCAGAGGCTCACCTCGTTTTAGGATAATTTAGGCCAATATAATTATCCTTAACTTCCATGGCAATGATGGTTGACTGGAATATAGTAATTTGCATAACTTAATCCCCTTTTGGTGTTGACTACAGCCTGTTCCAGGCCTCGTTTATTAGGATAATCCTTCAGCCAGCTCATTAAAGAAGTTCAGCAGAGATAACCCTCAAACCTTAGGCGTCTTCATTCCAAATGCAGTTTATGAGAAAGCTAAGGCTGAAACATAATTGTAATGTGTGGAGCATTGATACTCGGGCATGTATGTGTATATGTGTGTGTGTAAAAAGAAGGAATGTACATTCATGTCACATACATAAGCTTTGTGTTAGGCCATAAGTGGCATATGATTTGTACAAGATCTGGGGTGAGGTAGGAGCTTGGAACTGAGTAGGGTGAGGCCTACCAGTAACCAGGACTGAAAGGAAAATCAAAAGTACAATCATAAAATAGGACTGAATCAGACCTGGAGGTTAAAAATCTTGCTTCAAGGCAAATTGCTTCTCTTGGAGACACAGAGGGTTTGGAAGCTGCCCACTTGCCACGAAAGACCTTGGACTAGATAATTCCTACTTCCTGCACTCAAGGAACATGGCAGAATTCAGGAAGAGAATTATTCCTTGAGTGAGATTCAGCTGGAATGAGAAACCATTTATGTGCCTTCCCATAGATGAGATCTGGTTGCCAACCTGCACAGCCAGGGCCCAGGGGCGTTCCAGCAGCCACCTGCAGCTTAAAAGGCTCATCATGTGGGGAAACTGCGCACAGACTCAACAGCTTCAGAGGCAAAGTGAAGAAAGGGTCAAATGGGACAGAAGCAGAAGCTGCAGGTTTGAACCAGGCCGTGGATGGAACATAGGACTTTATAGATGTGGAACCAAAGGTGCAGGGGCAGTGAAAGAATCAAACATGGGCTACGTAGTTGGTCTCAGATATTTTGAGAGAAGAATCCAGAATTCTTCCACTGTTCCTCAGAAGGGCATGCTGCACCAGCTAAGGAAAGAAATTCATACCAGGAATGATATAGAAGCAGCCGCCCCCTGTTGGGTCATTGAGAGTCATGACCCTGGTTGGACTGAAGATCTTATTTTAGGGCTTCAGCATAGCAGAGACTGGGGGCCTTTCCGCCCTACCCTGTTCTAGTGCTATTACTCCACTTTCAACCTCCTGTGGATTTCTGGGGCCTAAGAGCTCTCTAGCTGAGAATTCTAACAGTCCTTCCCTAAACTACAAAGCCCAGGATTCCATAGCAGGTTGCCAGTGGAATGATAGCACTATAACAGTGTTATAATTTCTGGAAGATCATTCATGGCAGTTTTAATCTGCCGCTGCTGTACTTTTACATTACTATGACCACAACTATTAACTACTAAGGATCTCCCAAGGTGCTGGACCTATCAGCTGGAGTGGGAGAACAGATGGAGTGGCTTCAACGACCTGCTGACATGGAAGCCACAAGCTGCCATTATCTCAAAGTGCACAGATTTTTCACCCTTGGTAGGGACAATTGTGAGCTGCATGGATGAATAGTTTGGTGCAGTACAAGACCACTTCCTCTGTCCTGTGTTGACTGCACTCTGCAATGTGCGAACATGATGTTCCGTTTGGTCCCAAAGCACAATTTCTTCTAAAAAAAAATATTGTCATTTATACCATCTATCTGCAAAAATCCTAGAAAACTAAGCTCTAGATGATAATTCTACACCATCAACACACCACCCCCTCCCACTGTAGATCCTCTTGCAAGATGGTTTTTTTTTTTAACAACATAGCATGAAATTGTTATCGAAAAGGCAAACGTTAGTGATGATTATGGTAGAGTAATTGTGTTGTGCTTTGACTCTGTTTGCAAAATATAATCTCCTTATGCAAAATGCATGCGATTAATAAAAGATGAGCATTTTTAATTCCGCTGTCCTTGCCCTTCCAAATCCTACTTGTCTTTTACTGTAGCCTTATTTTTTATTTATTTATTTTTTTGCAGGTCACCCATGATTATGATAGTTGCATTCATAAATCTGCTTATCAGATCATTACATCAACTCTCCCGCACCTACCCATATGGATTCCCATCCCCTTTTCTGAGTGGCAGGAAAGTTTGGTTGCTTCCATTAATTAAACATAGGTATGTGTGCTGCCGTCTCATTATGGTTTTCTGTTGTTTGATGCGAAAGAAAACCTCAGCTGTTTGGAAACCAAGCACGCTCCTTGGGTAACCTCAGAAAAAAAGAAGAAATAGGAATCAAGAGTCACCTCTTTGACATTCAACGCAAAATAACTTCTTTCCTTCCAGCTTTCAAGGGGAGTGATTTGAAAATTCACTGGAGTCAACCAAAGGTCTCTCCGCTCTCTGAGACTTAAGCTGCAATTTCCTGGCGGGAGAAGGAGAGCAATACGGAAGGGAGGGGGGCACCTTTATGAAATAAATCAAATAAAAACAAACAAGTCACCGTTCAGAAAAAGCAAGTGACGAAAACAGACGAAATCCTCAATCAGCGCAGTCAGGTGGCATAGGCTTCACTTCACTCTATCAGTTCAGACTCTGGGCTTGCTAGGCGGAGGCGCAAGTCTGAATCCCTGCTCCTCAATGCATATTAAAAAGCACCATCTATTTGCTAAGAAGTTTGATCTTGCTCCAGCCTCTTTCGAATGATGCTGTGAAGTGGCAGCGGCTCAGTGAGACACACAAACCTCTTCTGTGTGTTCATCCAAACTTTCAAGGGACTTTCTGAGGTGCTGAACTCCACTCCACCCCCAGAATAGACTCGGCACTTTGAACAGCTCATCTAAAGTTCTGACTAAAATTGTAGAGTGGATTCACTGCCCCACTGACACCAAGTGCCCACTGGTGTGGTGTGAATATGGAGAGAAGAGTGGGAGACAAATTTTGCAGCATGTGCCAATGCATGTTCACACAGAAAGAAGATCCATGCTAGCCAATGGGTCTTGTTCTTGGTAATGTGTGTATAGGATTGTACCTTTATAGTACAGTCTTAAGCACGTTTACTTGGATGGCCCAGTGATTTCAAGATGTGCTTGATGTGTTGGGAGCATGCAAAGGCTGGCAGGATTGCATCAGCTAGTGTGAGTATAAATGTAGCTGAGAGCTAGCCAACAAGTTGCACACGGCGCCTGACTCTCTCAGCCCAAGAATAAGGCAATGGAAAAACCCCTCTAAACAAATTGTGCCCCCTGCCCCCACAAAAAGTACTGATAGGTTCACTTTAGGCCTGCCATAAGTTGGAAATGACTTGAAAGCACACACCAAGGGTAGCTTCCAGTGCCCATTGAATGCATGTCTAACAGGCAGGGGCCAGTCTTGTGTCATGGGCAGGCAGGACTGATGTTTACAATCCTGTTTCTCCTGTCTTGGTGTGGAGAGAGTCTTCAGCTGGACACCCTGACAAAGAAAGAGAGAATTTGAACCAGGAAGAGTCAAGGCAACACCTATCCCCATGCCTTATTTTCTCCAGTCTTGGTATTTACCACTGTTCTTATGCAAACATGATTGCTTCTCTGTACTTGGTAATGCACATTTTTCTCTCGAAACAGTTAAAAGACCAGATTCTCTTACAGACTTTCAAACCGCAACTGCACCCCTGCTAACTTCCTCGCTCGGCACAGCATGCATCTTCTGCGGTCCAATAATAATGAGGAAAGTAATTAATTACCAGTGGAGCTAACAGGCAACACGAGTGTTTTAGCAATCAGAACAAATTACTGTGGGGGCAAATACCAAGTGTAATGAATTCTGACAAGCCATGTTGAATTTACATGTCTTATATTAAAAAAAGTCTCTTTTAAGTGCCTGCTTTTTATTTTTTTTAAAAAAAGAAAAGCCCTTAACAATCTGGTATTCTGGGTGGGAAGACATTGTGATCTTTCTCTCTCTCCATTATACTGTGGTTTTTCAGCCTGCTTGTTTTAGCCTCGTAGAATGTAGCTCACGGGCTTTCTGTATCTCTGCCTGGGGATCCTATCTTTGTCCTTCAATTCAGATGAGCATGTGGAACATAGTTTATTTTTGAAAGACGAAAAGATAGTGTGGGAGTCTCTCACAAACCAGAAATGGGGAATTTGTAGACCTTCAATGTTATTGGATTGTAGATCCCAGCACCCCTAGGCCGCATTGTAAATGGTGAAGGATGATGAGAACTGTAGTCCAGCCTCCTCTGGAGGGCTCCAACATTCCCCTGTTCCTGATCTATCAGCTGGGGTGAATATAACAGAATTGAATAAATGGTGAAGCCCAGTTCTTTGTGTGTCTGTGTCTCTGTTTCCATTGGAATGGATGAATCTGTCAGTTTCACTTTTTTCTGAATTTGAATTATTTTGTAATTTTGAGTTCTTCCTGCACTGATTAAGGCATTCCTTCTCAAAATGCACCAAAAACAAATTCTTGATGCCTGTCCTGTACTGGTTGACCCACAATCCACAAACACACTCTGAAGTTCATCCTTGTCAGCCTCTTTAGGGCTATCTAACAATGTCTTGGGACATCTCAGGGCTTTTGCTTCCTCTGGGCATGGCTATGTGTCACCCCCTAGCCCAGTTGCTGGATGGGGGGGGGGTGGACATTGTGTCTATTGCTTCTGGTCTTTGGCACTTGTGTTGGGAGAGCAGGGACAATGCACCCACCAAGAAGCTCTTTTTTTCCTGACAGAATTAGCAGAATACTAATATTGTAGATATTGCGGTCTCTTCCTATGGGCACTTTTCCTATGAGATGTGAAAGCTGGGGAATGCTTAAATTTGGATTTACACTCATTCTGAAAGTTGTGGGCTCAGGTCCATATCAACATTTGTTAAGATTGAATTCATCAAGCATTCCTGATTTCAGGGAAATCGGGAGGAATTTTATGTCTCCGTGGCTGTTTCCTCTCTTTCCTCAGTGCCGATCCTGAAATCAAGTTAAGGCAAAGGAGGAATGAAAAGGGCGGTGGAGGGGGGAGGAATCAAAACTTTGCTTTGAAAGCTTCTAAGTTGATTTTTCTTTGGCCCAGAGTGTTATTCTCCAGGTGTTTCTGGGGGGAAGAAAGGGCTAGATGCTAAAACAAGGAGCCTTGAATCTGTATTTACATGGAAGCACTGTTCTTCCACACCATCATTTCAAAAACTCATCTCCATAGCTGGTGAAGCTGCCCCTGATGGGACCAATTTACTTGAGGATAATAGCCGAGCATTTGCCTGTTTGTCATTTTGCCAGTCATGTTCTCTTCTTCAAGGTCAGGTATTTTGAAGAGCAGGTGATGAGGTTTTATGGTCCATCGCTATGACCAAACTTCCCATAACGTATTCAGAAGCAGCAGCACCTCCATCACTTTGCTACTGTGATTTGGATAACTTTATAGGACGCACTATAATTGAGGCAGCTCCCCCACCACGGGCATGCTTATTTCAAAAGAAAAGACCCGAAGCCATCTGCTTAACTGGTCTGCAAAATGGTTGCTGAAGCTTGTATTGTCTTTAGCTCACAAAATCTTTTTTCTTGCTGCATGCCATAAATCAAGGAGGATAGAACATCTTCTGGGCATGAGCTTTCCAATGACTTCAGTAACTAGGTTCTTTATAGGGGAGAAAATGGGATAAAACTCAGTGTTTGGACAAGTTACTTATTTTTAGGTTACAAAAATCCACCAGCCAGCACAGGCACTGGCTGTGCTGGTTGGTGTATTATGAGTGCTGTAGCCTAAGAAGTAACTCATCCAAGTTTTGTGTTATCTGATACTAAGCCACACCATTGGTCCATCTGGCTCAGTAGTTTCCAGACTGATATGCACACCATGTAATGGACACCAGCATAGCATAGGGAAAAAGGTGCTACAATCAGAAAGACAAAAAGAAATGCACCAATATAGGATGGGTGACACCTAGCACAGCCACAGTACCTGTGAAAGGGATCTAAGAGTCTTAGCAGACCACAAGCTGAACATGAGTCAACAGTGTGGTGCAGCAGCTAAAAAAACCAATGCAATTCTAGGAGTGCATCAATTGAAGTACAGTGTCTAAGTCAAGGGAAGTAATGACACCACTCTATTCTGCTCACCTGGAATACTGTGTCCACAATTGTACACCGCAATTCAAGAAGGATACTAATGAGCTGGAACATGTCCAAGGGAGAGTGACCGAAAAGGTAAAAGCCCTGGAAATCATGACCTATGAGGAGTGGCTGAGGGAACTGGGTATGTTTAGCCTGGAGAAGATAAGGTTAAGAGGTGACATGATAGCTATGTTTAAATATTTGAAGGGATGTCATATTTGAAGGGATGTCACAGGGAGGATGGAGAAAGTCTGTTTTCTGCTACATGCCACGGAACATGACCTGTTTGGGACCCTGATCACAAAGGCTGGCGATCTGTGGGCCAGGATATAATACAAATCCACCATTTTCTAGCCATTCCATTTAGCATCTTCTGCACTCGGCTTGTAAAACTCCTTCCTGATTGGTAGTCAGCAAAAGCCCCAACACACTCCACTAAACTGTAAGAATGGTGCTGGGAATACCAAGAAGCACAGTCTTTAAGATTTTCTCAGTCATAATGAATGAAAATCTCTTTAGGGATTTCCTCCAAGCCTCGACTTTTAAAGCGGAGTTGTTAGTTACTCATTCACTGGCGACCACACATACTCACCGAAGGCAAGTTTGCAGCCCTGGTCCAAAAAAAAATTGTTCTAAAGTCTCGTCACTTCTCCTTGCTCTCTTGCTGGCAAGGAAACCCATTAGCCGGTGAAGTATATGGCTTGTCAGTGAATGATGGCAGCCAAACTTTTCTGGATTTAGTCATCAAGTTGGACAAGCAGCATCCAGTAATCCAATCGTTTTTGCTGGCCGCCATCAGTCAAGTTGAGAGTTTTAATTACGAGTGTGTTGCCATTTAAGGTTGCCCTTGGTAGTATTGTCAGAACGGTGAAGCCAAGCTATTAAGCTTGAAGCTTGGGAACACGGGGACTTGGTATTATGGAGAAGTTTGTACCTATTTATCACTGCAGCCGGAGAAAGGCGAAACCGTGCTATTTCTAAGCCGTGTCAAGTTTAAGAGACTCCATAATGATGCTTCCCACAACAAGGCATCATCCTTAAAAAAAAAAAAAGATTTTGTACTTAGTTCAGAGACCCCACATATTCTGAAGGAATGGGGATGGGTAAGCTCCAGATGCTTGTGGGATGTTTTTCTAACCTGGGGATTCAGGCACTGAAGGCACCACATACCAAAAGAAAAGAAGGTCTTCTCTATAGTGGCACCTAAAAAGTGGAATTCAGTTTCCTACTAGATCTGACTGTTTTCCTTCCTCTCCATAATGTTTTAAAACAGTGCTTTTCAAGTGCCACGTTTGCTTACGGTTTCTAAGAGTAACGCTTTTGTTTTTCTGCTATGGGATTTATTTATGTCCCCACTGCCAGTTTGAAATAATTCAGGGTCAACTTCTCTCCCATGCGAAGATTGTTTTATTGGATTTCTCCCCCTACACACACACACACAACACCTTGAAGGTCTCATTCAGCATGGAAGGGCAAGGAATAAGCAAACACGCACATAAACACAGAGCATATCTAATTCAACAGTCTCTCAAACAAACACCCTCTATGCAGCCACATGATTCCAGCATTAGCCAGAATCTAATGCTTAGTGGCCAGCTTAGCATGACTGGCTCCATCTTGATTCTTAGGTCACCTGCCGAGATTCTGATTGGATGGCACGCCAGGCCAACCATCTCTGCAAATGAGCCAAGAAATGGAAATTGGTGCAAAACATTGGCTCAATGGAAGTTGAGTCTTCTCCTCTACTCGCCGAAATGACAAGAGTTTTCCTTCCTTGGGGTAGCAGAAGGAAGGTGAAAGACAGCTGAGTGTTAGCCTGCCAAGCCAGGTGGTGAGCCATCTGTACCTGTCTATACGAATATTTCCACTGTCTGTCTGTTGCTGACACATCAGAACACTGCTGTGACTTTACAGGTGGAAAGTGTATCAAGAAAAGAGCAACCATAATAATAAAACAAACTAAATTCATTAAAAAAAAATCAGAATTCATTGCACAAGAATGGAACTTTGTGTGCTTGAAGATCTGGAGCAGGAACATCAGAGAAAATTGTTTGGTTCCAATTTCAATGTGTCAGTGCCCACACCATACCTCCTGAGGCTGCTAGTTGGAAAGAATGCTTTTTGCTTACAAAAGCCATACATCTGGGAGGTTTGCAATGCATTTCAGAGGAGACAACGTGCACCCAACCATGTGTAGATTAAAAGATGCATAACTTTGTTTCAACCAATGGGGAAATGAGAACAGGAATATAATAGAAAATATGTGCAAAAATGCATTTTATGAAAAAAAATCATAATGAGAATAGCGGTGGTAGAAAGGAGAAATTTAAGAAAAATGAGATTGCAAATCTCTAGCCTGGAGCAGACAAGTTACACAGTTGCCAGCAAGGGATGAGATAGTAGGTTTGTTGGTTCTGGAGTAAAATGATATTAGGAGGAAAATCCAAAATCCACAGCAAGACGGCACATTTGTACGACGCAACTCAGATAAGTCACAATTCTTGACTTTAGATATATGAGCATCTCTCTCACACACACTTACACACACACACACACACACAAAGCCTGTGGTGCCTGGCAGTTCCCATATTTGTGGGACGGTGAATCTATTCTCACTTAATCCAGATTTTAAAGGAGTTTTCTGAATGTTGTGCCATTGTTGTGTGCCTTCAATTCATTTCTGACTTACGGCAACCCTAAGGTGAACACATCAGGTGGTTGTCTGGGGGCAGAAAGTATGTGATGAACCCAAGGTCACCCAGTGGGATTCCATGGTTGAGTAGGGAATTGAACCCTGGTCTCTAGGTCATGGTCCTACACTTAAACCACTGACTCTCTAGCTATCTCAATCCTTCCCCTAAAAGAACTTTCAGCACCTTGGATAGCTCCTGATATGGGAACCTCCAGCTGCCTCTGAACCCAGCCTTACCCAAAGTAGCACTTCCTTGAATTGCCAACATATCCTGTGTCCCTTTTTGTGACAGGATTGCTACTATATGTTAATTCACAGGATCATGCCATTAAATAACGTTTCCCCACCTCCATGTGCACGAGTTCCTTTGCTATGAAACACTGTCATTTCTGTGCTCCAAACACATTAGAATTTAATTAGTGCTGGCACCAGGAGTGCCAAGCTTGAGGAAAAGAAATGCTAAATTGCTTCATTTCTGCCATAGGAAGAAGGAAAAGGGGAGGGGAAAAAAATCAATGTGCCTCTCTGTTGAAGGCTGATTTTCATTTCATTATACCCCCAAATGGATTTACAGGAGTCTATTTAGGATTAAAAAGAAGCTTGTCTATTTAAACATTAAAATACAGCCAAGGGTGGGTAATTTAGCCAGGTAGGAAAGGAACTTTGTCTTGTCATGATTATCCATTTCCCACTTGGCAAGTTCATTACTTGCCGGGGTGAGCAAGCAATACTTGAGGGAGCGAAACAGGATCTTCTCTCGACAAAGTTTACCTTTATTGCACTGAGTTTTTATGAACAACTTTCCTCTGTGCCCAAGAGGTTCCCGTGGCTTTTGGAGGGAATGGTTTTCTGAGATGGTTACTTTACAAACACATGGAGCTGGAGAAGAGGTGGATGGAGTTCACGGGGAAACGTGTGTGTGCATGAGAGAGAGAGAGAGAGAGAGACAGAGACAGAGAGAGAGAGACAGAGAGAGAGAGAGAGAGAGAGAGTACACAAGAATAAGAGAACTGCAGCCTGAGAAGGAGGTTTTTGAGGCATTCCTCTTACCTAGGGCTGCTCACCATTAGAGCTGCACTACTCTAACAGTGTGGCCAATGATTGAAAAAGAAATTCCACTTGAACGTCAGGAAGAATTTCCTGATGGTAAGAGCTGTTTGACAGTGGAATACGCTGCCTTGGAATGTGGTAGAGTCTCCTTCTTTGGAGGTTTTTAAACAGACGCTCAATGGCCATTTGCTGGTGGTGCTTTGAGTGTGTGTTCCCGCATGGCAGGGAGTTGGGTTTGATGGCTGTTGTGGTCCGTTACAACTCTATGATTCTATGTTTTACTCACACAAATCTCCCTATGATCCCTCCCAGGCTCAGTTCTAGAGTAGGTGACAAAGAACCCCATCCCATAAGGCTGATTCCTACCTAGCCACTGCTGAAGCTGAGTAGCTACAGCTTGCGTTGACCCAGGAGGTGGGCAAGTGGGTGGTAGTAATGGCCGAGAGGAAGAGGCTGAGAGCAAAAGGGGCTTGTTTCCTTCTCCAAGCTCCACTCCTCCTGTCCCCACATCCTAGCATCCAAGGGCTTGATGATGTCATTTCAGCTTGCCTCCATCCCAATGGGCTGGCCAATATAACCCTTCTATGCAGCTCCAATACTCAGAGTGTGAAAACGGGGTCCAAATGGGGTCTCAAAGCTCTCCCCCAAACTCTTGTGTCCAAACTCCTCTGGACAAAGAAATGCCAAGCAGGAAAAATCCCACAACGGTTCCTCAAGAGGGTGGGGCTCACCAAAGGCACTGCCCTAGAGTCTTTCTAGGGCAGAGGAAAGGGGTCTTGCGGACCCTTTGAGCAGCAACCTTGCTGGAGGCATGGCCCCCATTTTGTTTTCAATGCAAGATCAGAAATGGCAGCCTCACAAAACGAGGGGGAAAAGGTGGGGGCTTAAGAGTGGGCATTCATATGCAGACAAAATCCTGCTAAGTCCCCTTCTGTTTCAGAGAAGGCGGAAAGAAAAGCTTCTTTTTTCTTTTCTTTCCAGAAAAAAAAAAAAGGTCTTCTGAGAAATTGTGACTCATTTTCCATCCAAAGCAATCCAACCAGCATATATGGAGTGGACGAGGCCTGTTCCATTAATGGTTGAAGAATGTGCTTGTCTGAACCAGTCCTTTGCCCGTACAAATATCCTTTCCAAGGCTACGTTTTGTTATTTCCCCTTATTCCCACATCCCTTTGCACTAATCTGGCTTGCTCCGCCTGTGATTGAAGGGCAGTCCACCAACTTGCTGTATTTTAATTAAGTCTCACTGGATTGTGGTTGCCTTCACTAGCCGGTCTTCTGGTGCCGAACAGAATTTCTTTTCTACCTATGAGTGAGATAATGGCACTCAGGAGAAAGGAAGAAGCACCCAGGAGTTAAAAGCATTTCTAACAAAGAAATACATACATAAACATACGTATTTTCAAGGATTGTCTGCTATTGTGTATTTGTATTGTAAACTGTTTCTCAATATTCTGCTGCATTTATTTCTCCCTCCATCCAACACCCCTGTTTCTTACCCCAATTTATTTTTTGGAATCTTAGACTGACAGGAGAATGAAGGCAGAAGAAAATAGACAGGGGGAAAAAAACACCTTACGCTTTTTAATAAATATATCATCTCCTGCACATACATACTTCCCAAGTCAGGTTGCTAGCTATGATTGTAAATATCTGCTGAAGAAGAAAGAGATTGTCATTCAGTATTTTTTTGAATATCCTTTATTTAATTCCCACCCCATTTCAAAAAAATCAAAGTGGTTTGGTTGGAGATTGTTTGTATCAGTGTTATTATATTTATTCTTTTTTTTTTTTCAATTTATCTCCTGCCTTCCTGCATTTTCACACATCTAAGGCCGCTTGCAAGATGTAGTCAAATAATATCAAGATAAAAATCAGATCAGTATGAATACAAAGAAGCGCGGTAAGACTGCCACATGGAGTATCCCACACGCATTTCCGTGCAGTCTAATAACTGTGCCAGAGATATGAGATTTGCCATCCATTGAATCCTTTGGATGAAAATAATCCATCAAATTAACAAAAATTATCCACCACGTTATCCAAAAAGGCCCCCTAAAATCATCCAAAAATGCCCCCCAAATGATGATCAGGGTAAAAATACACAAAATTCTCTTTTGTAATCTTGCTGGGCGGAGGGAAACTTTTTGAATTTTCCCCCATTTTTTCATTATTGTATCTGAGAATGAAATGCACAAAAGTCTACATCTCTAACGTGAACTTCACAAATTCCACCCCCAATTGCTACCTAACAGAGAGATCCACAGGTCTCATTTCTCCACTGACCAGTTTGGGTTTGAGAATTGGCTCTCACTCTCTCACAGCTTAGTTTGTCTCTGCTGACGCTGGAGGTTAGGGCTGGCTAGAACATTCAGCGGTCTTCCATCCTTGGTGAGATAGGACCTCTCAACACATCAAGATGCCTCGCTGACCGAATGGAAACCCACAGAGAGATTTTTCACATTTAGGAACTTTTTCCTGAAACCAAGCAGGGTTGTTGTTTTTTTAATCTTTTTTTCTGCATGGATTCTGCTCCTACACACACCAAAAGCTCTCTTGAAGTGCACAAATAAATAGACATGCGCTTAGGGGTCTTCATAATCTCACCCATCAGGAGAAAACGCTTCAAAAAATCTGCATTTTTGCATGCAAGAATGAAATAAACACAGTTTTACATCCCAGCCGGTGCCCTGCCTAAGCAAACAAAGTTATAAAAAGCCACCCAGTTGATTAGTTTCTCCATAACTCTAGCGGTCTTATCAGAGGTACCGCCATACCAACTCCTTTCTTCTCTCTGCTGTGCCTCCAATCTGCCAGACATTGTTCTGTAACAATCAATGGGTCACTGCCTAGATGGTCGTCAAGCTTCCATCAATTCAAAATATTTAACTGCTGCTTGGGAAAATTGCTGGTTGAGAAGAATGCAATTAGCTACCCTTCACAGACAGGTATTTTCAGACTGAAAGGTCTTTCTTCGCCCTCCTCCATTATCTCCAATGATTAGGTAGTGACATTTTAAGAAAATTGTAGCCCCCTCCTCCCCAAATCTCTCTAATCTTTGAAGCTCTAAAAAGAACTCTTGTCTTTCTCTGGTGCTAATAACTGCCTTGCACGACTCAATGTTTTGAACAGACAAATCAGTTCCATACTGTGGAATGGAACTTTTATTTCCTTTTTTTAAAAAAAACCATTCATTTAACTAATACTAAAATATACCACTATTATAAGATTGGCCTCGGTGACGGCAGTCTGCAGGAAGTGTAAGATCAGCTCTTGGGCTGTGCAGCAACTATTTGGTACAAAAAGGGAGAGGACCTTCCACAGCAAATGACAGAAAATCCAAAATCTACAACATAAATTGGCTGCAGTTTTACACAAAGAAGAGTATAACAAGATCCCTTTCAGAACACTTCAAGAGTCCATTAAGCGTCCATCTTCCTGATCACGGTCAAACAAATACTTGAGTTAACTCTCATGCATGAAAAAAATCAGAAGATATCTTTTAAGGAGTCAAATCCTGACCCTTCTAATTCAATGTTTTCTACCCTGACTGGCAGCAGGTCTTCAGCGTTTCATTCCCAGTTGTACCAAGAGATGCGGGAGGTTGTACCAGGGGCTTTCTGTGGGCAAAACATCTTCTCTACTGCTATAATACAACTCTTCCCTCTTCTCCTCTAGCATTCAGACCCATTCTGCCTCAGAACATCAAGTGCATCGTTGCTTTCGTGATCAATCAGTGTTCACACGTAAGCGCCATTGTTTATTGAGACAAAAATGGTAAGCTCCTTGTAGCTCATGGATGATCAGTTTATGGCTCTCCAAGATACCAGACTACAATTTCAGTTAGCCCTAACGCTGGTCGTTAGGGATGATGGAAGTTGCCATCTAACATCATCTAAAGAACCACATGTCCTATACCTCTTTCTTTGGTCTACAGTTGTCTTCCTTTCTCTGTGGTTCCTTCCGTAAGACAAATGAGAGCTTGATCTCCCAAAAGTCCTCCTGGGTCAAATTGTCTTCCCTGAAGAATCCCAAAAGAAAATGGAAACGCTTTATCGTTTTTGGTAGTGGCTTTTCTTAGCAAGCTATTGGACTAAGGAGACCTGAGTCCAAGTCACTCAAGATCTTAAGAATGAGGCATCACCAACCACAGTCTTGCACAAGTCAGAAGCACTGCCCAATTGAAGAGGATCTCTCAGTCTCTCCTGGCTTTAACCGTAAAGCAATTTGGATGAGCTGTCTGCTTTAAAAGAGGGGATCGATAGGATAGTCGAGCTACCCAAGTAAGTCAAGGAGTCAGATTTCATCTTCCATATGTTGTGTCTGCCTGATCTTTATCACTTTTGAAATAACACTGTGCTTAGTTCATATCCTCCAGAAAAGAAACATCTCCCCCACACACCTCCTTAACAAAGGTCATCAAGTTACGCTAGTTTATTGCTCTCCCACTATGAATGGATTACGGGCTTGGCTAAGATAGCTGTCACTTTGTATATTGATTTCCCTCCACTTTGTTTGTTCATGAAATAGGATTGGGGATCACAGAGCTGTCAAATCTCAACTCATCACCACTTCGCAATATCCAGACAAGGATGTTCATATATACTGGAAAAACAAAAGGAAGAGGGAGCCAAGCCATGCTTTCCTAGCTTCTGAGAACTGAAATGGACAGCCGGCCCTCCACGTTTGTGGTTTCGCTTTCACAGATTTGATCATTTCTGAGTTTCTCTGACCCCTGACCCCCCCTCCCACCTCAAGTGCTTCTTTTCTGGGGGAACCTTCCCTCTTAAAAACACACCTCTGGTCCTCCTCCACCACCATCTGCTGCCAGGCCAGCTAAGGATGGATCTCAGCCCAATTTCTCAGCACTACAATCCCTCTCTTGATGTCTCCTACACCCAAGGAAGGAGATGGTTAAGAGAGATGAAGCATAGGTCCACCATGCCACTTCACCCCCTCTCCCTCTCCTTTCCTCTGACCTGATTTAGACCCTGGGTGCATGTTGCCCTCACCATGCCTTGGCTGCCTTCCCACAAACAAATATTTTGACATTTGCAGTTTTTCTACCTTTGCAGGGGTGCTGTACCCCTACCCCTAGTGAATGTGAAAGGCAAACTGTATTTCAGAATTCCGTTTAGAAGTCACTTTAAAAAAAAAAAAACCCATAGATTAACTTTTAGCATATGAAAGAGCCAGTGGTATTTCTCCTCAAATGTCAGTAGGGTAGCCACTCTTAACTGCCTCAGCATGCACACTGACTTCCAAGGAGCACCCAAGTTCCTTATTGAAACAGCTTCACTGGCTAGTGGTTCTTTTCTAGATATAAAGCAAACTGCTGATTAAGACCTAAAAAGATCTACATCATTTCAGTCCAGACCCCATGTGGGCCTATCTGAGTTTTAACATGTTCAGGGGAGGCCCACCTCTCAGACCCACCACATTGACTGGAATGTTTGGTGGGATGTAAGAGAAGACCTTCTTGGTAGCTGGATAAGCAAAGTGACCAGATACACAGAATGGGCAGAATCTAGGGGAAAGATTTGAAAGGGCATGTATCTTACTCCACCTCTGGAGGAAACACATTGCCACACTGTAATGCAAAAGGGTTTCCCAAGTACTCATTATTCCAGTCCTGAGAAGGCACCAAGTCCAACCTCAGGACAAAGTTAGAAGAGTGACATCTTGGAATGGGATGGTGGAGTAACTGAGACTGACATTTTCCCACTCTGTGTCCATGCAGTGAAATGTACGAATCGTATCACATTATGCCATAGTTTAGCCATGCGTGGGATTTTTTTTCCCAAGAAATGAAGCTATGTTTTACTGGACCATGACGTCTAAACCTAGTATTACTCCTCTGACTCTCAGGAGCTCTCAGAGGTCTTAGGCAGAGTTCTTTCCCCTTGCCAGCTGCCTGTACCTTTTTATTAGAAAGCCAGGGATTGAACTAAGGACCTTCTGCTTCTAGAACGAGGCCTTTAAGAAAGGACAAACCAGCTGAGATCCAGCCCATGTCCGTTTTGCAGGTAAACATCCACAAATCTGTTCTGTTCAGCAGTGTGCAACTTTTTAAAAAATGCACAAATATAAGCAACTTGTCCTAATTCTTGACTACAACATTCCCTCTGTATACATGTTTTACCTGCAGTTTTGCTTATACTTTTAGTTGTCAGTGGTTACGTTGCGAAATTTGGAGAAAGTGCGTCCCAAAGGATAAATGTGTGCTGATCTCCACATTAATCCACAAACACACAATGGGTGAAGCAGGTCAGAAATACTGAAGAAAGGAAACCAAATGAAATCATTCCTCATGCTTGGCTGTGCCAGTAAGCCAGGGACATATCTCAGATCTATGGCTTTTCATCCGTTCGCCATATGGCCATCACTGCCCCGCTTTGTCAAGAAACCCAGACAAATTGAGAATGACCCCATTTTTTCCCCTCTCCACTCACTCACCCACCCCTTTACCATTATGGAGAGACACTTTAAAGGTCAATCCAGTAGTGTGGGATATGCCCTAGACCCCACTGAGTCCAATCTTGTGGACAAATGGGGGGGGTACAAATCCAATAAATAAACAGATAAATAAAATCAGATCTTTTTCAAATCTAACACTTTAAAGTCTTTGAAGTTTTTCCCATGAAAGGAATATGGAATTATGCTTAAATTTCACCCACAGCTTTGTTTAAATCTGGCCAAAGTTAAATTTTCGTTTCGTTTTGTTTCTTCGAAGATCCATTGGTTGTGATGGAGAAAAAAAGAGTTAAACATATGCTGAATCTTCACACTGAAATCAATGAGACTTCTGAACGCTTAATTCTGCAAAATCGCTCATTCCCTTTGTGACAAATGTATCATTCTTCAGAAAGAAGGAAAACCCAAGTTCATTTCTATGTGTAATATATATTTGCGTCAAGTAGCCTTTGAGGATCACACTGTATCTCAAAAATTGGTAGGGAAAAGCATTTTAATTGTAATAATTTACAACTCCCCATGTACATTCATGGTTAGTTTTTTATTGCCAATTACCAAAAGACTAGCTCCAGAGGATTCTCTCTTTTTTCCCCTTTAGAGGCCATTAAAATGAGAAAATATGGATTAATCCTGAATGATTTCTCTTCTTAATCATGTTTGCAAATGAATTACACGACCCACGGCTTGAAATCGTAGCAACATATTTACTTTATACCTACAGAATCTCAATGGAGTTGGAGATCAGAAGCTAACAGTTCTATCATATACAGGCCTGTCCTGAAGGAGAGCCTACAAAACTCAAATGAAACTTACATCCACAGAAGTACATTTGCTGATATGGAGGCTGCCATATTGCTTTGTGCCTCTGCTTGAAACCTACTCAAGGAATCTGTGAATTAGCCATTCTAGCCAGCAATCTGGTCCAGGGGGATGAAGAAAAATCATTAAATGTGCATCCCAGCAAAATGGAAAACTGATATTTTAAGACCACTGAGCCTCTGGTCTCCATCTTATAGCTGTGGAGACACATAACAGCCAATCTCCCACATTTTTGGAATTGCTGTTTCATTCCCTATCCCTTAATTATTTATAGCAGTGAGTGGTGGTTAGTACCTCCTAACATGACAGTGACAAGATTGCCTGGACTTTAAAGAAGCTAATGGAGAAGAGTTCTACAAGATACCCTGGACTGCTAAAAAGACAAATGAATGTTCATACAGCAAATCAAGCCTGAACTCCCCCTAGAAGCCAAGATGACTAAACTGAGGCTGTTTTACTTTGGTCATATCATGAGAAGAAATGACTCACCAGAAAAGACGATAATGCTTGGTAAGGTAGAAGGCAGTAGGAAAAAAGGAAGACCGCATTACAGATGGATGGACTCACTCAAGGAGGCCACATCCCTGAATCTGCAAGACCCGAGCAGGAGGGCTGATGACAGAGTGACTTGGACATCTCTCATCCACAGGGTCACCGTAAGTCAAAGTTGACTTCACAGCAGTTAACAACAACAAACAGTTCCAAGGTCATTGCCAGTTGGGCAGCGTATAAACATTTTAAATACTATTGTCATTGGCTAAGCATGTGTATTGCTGTAACTTGACCATACCTGACACTAGATTTTGGTATCTGGGGAGGTTTCTTTCAAATGGGATAAATAACCAAGCCTGTGGTACTTAAATAACAAAAACAAAGGAGAGACATATATTACTGCATTCTGCTGAATGCATAAAGCAGCCCTGGGTTTTTATAGCTCAGGAGAGGACAGCTTGGGATATTTGCTTGGCTTTGTTGTTTAAGTTCACCTTCTCACCTTACAGCCTTCTTTGGTTGCAACATCCTAGCTTCCTTGATGGCATTAAGATCCACACTGATTGAGTTTATTGATTTCTCACTGATCTCCCGAGCCTTATTATTTGGAATTCATGTTCTGGCAGGCATGGCACCAGGAGCTCCACATCGGATGGCTTTGCATTATTTATTATACATAAACTCAGCTGCTCTTTTTTTTTTTTTTTTTTGACAGCTTCTAGAGTGTAGCATTCAAAGCCCTGCTTTGGTTGAGGGAGATGGGGACATATGTGGTTTTCTTTACAAGTTCCTTTGAATCGGGATGTTCTAAAGCAGACGGGTTTATCTGACGTCCTACCACATGAATGCTAAGGCAGGCTGCCTGCATGCCTCAAAAATACTAATGCAGAATTTTTACCCAGAGAGGGGCTTCAGTATTATTTTGTCTCAGTAACTCTTGAAACCACCTTCCATGGTAGCAAGGATGTTTCTCCTTGCCAGTTCCCAGACATTTTGTACTGGTCTACCTCAACCTAGCACCCTCTAGATGTTTGGACCCACATCTATCCTCATCCCTGGACACTGGTCAGCTGGTCTGAGAGTGACAGGCACTGTCTGGAGGACATTATATTGGGGAAGGGTGCCTTACCTCAGCAGCTGGGAACTTTTGGCCCTCCAGGTGTTTTGGATTTCAAATCCCAAAAGCCCTAACCAGCAAAGACAATGATCAGTTCTGATGGAAGTTACAGTCCAACAAATCTGGAAGGCCAGAGATTCTCCGGCTTTGCTTTGGATGGGGATTCCAAGACAGAGGAGAACCATGGTGACCTCCGTAGATTACACAGCCACATGAGACAACTTGAGTTCAGGAACATGGGACATTTCCAGATGTCAGATCAGACCACAGATCTAACTAACTCACTACTATTCCCATTGCCTGACAGTAGCTCTCCTAGATCTCAAGCACAAGTTTTCCCTAGGCCTTCCTGAAGATGGCAAGGACTGAACTAAGTATATTCATCACATCAAGCAGCTGTTCTACTTCTGAGCCTGCCCTCAAGGTTCCTTCTCTGGGCCACTGAAGACATTGTGCACAATGCCTACCTTTGTCCCTGTGAGCGATAGTTCTTCAGGAAGAGCATGAGACACCCATAGTTCCACCAGTGCCCCCATTCCCATATTGATTGTACGGATAAGCTGTTAGTAGTTACTGAAGTTAAAATGGAAATCTACACATTCATGTGCTGTTCAGATGTTATGCCTCAGATGTTATGGACTTCACCTCCCAAAATTCTTGACCATTGACCATGCTGAAAGTTGAAGCCCAAAACATTTGTAGGACCAAAACATGAGACATACAGGACTAGAAGTCTGACAAAATTTCTTCCAGCCCTATAATCTATTGGCTGGAGCTTTTTTTTTTAAAGCCCTATATAGGAGAAAATACTTCACACAAGCTTTGATAGACAACTGTCATACTGCCCTGAATACCAGGATCATTACAATGCAGAAACTTTCTCATGGAAGCTGTGATCTTTTGTTTTTCCAACAGGAACTCCCCAAAGACATCAAGCATTCACAGCATATGTAAGTGGCATCACTGGGGAGAAAACGGAGAGGCCTGAGGTTGTGCATTCACAATTTGCTTTCTTGAACCCATTGGGAAACTCTAAATAGCTAGCGGAGACTAGACAGAGTTCACTAATGAAGATAAGAGGTGTTTGGAAAATTATCCGAAGTTGCTTGTGGATTACAAAATGAAGATCAATGAGACTGGTACGCCAAAAGGTTAATGGTGATAAAAGAGTCTGGAAAGTGTAGCAAAGTAGCGGTGCTCAAGGAGGTAAAGCAGTAGAAGGAACAATTTTGAAAGCTCTCCTATCTGATCTTGATCCCTCCTTTGTTCCAAACCGTTCAGGGATATGTAGAAGGCTCCCCCGTCACCTTCAAAACAACATTGCAAAGTAGATTAAACTGAGACAATAGTCACTGGCTCAGAGTCATTCAGTAGGCTTTGTGGTTAGGTCAGGATTTGCACCAAAGTCAAGGGCTTATGGCCACTACAACAACCTATCCATGCACAGCAATACTTTGCATGAGGAACACGGCCATGTTACAGATTTATTGTTGTTGTGTGCCTTCAACTCATTTCCAACTTATGGCAACCCTAAAGTGAACCTATCATGGGGTTTTCTGTGGCTGAGAGTGTGTGATGTGCCAAGGCCACACAGTGGCTGAGCAGGGAATCAAGCCCCGGTCTCCAGGGTCTGTAGTCCAATGTTCAAACCTCTACACCATGCCAGCTCTCCAAGTTATAGATTACACACATGGAAGTGTAATCTGGAGGAAAAATAGAGGTGGGACAGTTTCTTTAAAATTCTGATGAAAAACTGGAGAGGGGTGTTAGAGGGAAATCATCAGCTTGTAATAAGTGCCCTCCCTTTTTCCCCCAAAACCATCCATAGGACACAGAACTATCTGTAATTACACACCCCAGTCACCCACCTGCAAAAGGGAGTAACATTTCTGTTCACCCTAATGGGTTGCACAAGCCCCCAGTTTCACCCACATTTCACCTCTGGGTCAGGGCCACTCTCTCTCCCTCTCATCCAGTCTACAGGCATCATGTCTCTGTTGAGCTTGGCTGTCCCGTTTTGATTCCAGCACAACCCCTGGCAAATTTAAACTTTTAATCTTCCTTTAACAAACTGCTCCCTTTGGACGCCCCCTACCTTCTGCATACTGCCATTCTTTGCCAATTTTGTGGTTATGTTTATATTTCCAGAACTATTGTCATATTCTGCATTAGCAATTTCCTCCCCCATGATAATGTATCCCAATTACCTACAAATGGATCTTGAAATGTTTTGCTGCTGATGCCTGCCTGACCTTTCTGTGCACACTCAGAGCAGAGCCGTGGAGGAGAAAGATGTTACGTACGCAGGCCACCTGCAATTTGTAGCTTTCAGGGGTGGGTTGCCTACTTTTGTAGATTGCACTCTGAGAAGCAGGGTGGCAAACAATCTCAGTGGCAACCAGACATGATGGTTATGTGTTGCCTCTAGGAGTGGAGGAAACACTGGCAGAAAACGCAAGCAGAAAGGTGCCATTGAGCTCATATCCTGTGTGCGGGCTTCCCAGAGACATTTGACCAGCCTCTGTGTGGAGAAAGATACTGGACTAGATCAGACAAGTCCAGGGAAGCTCTATTAGCCTTTAGAATGTAGTCAGAGAAGCTCTCGGGGACTGAGTTCCAGTGGTAGATGCAAGCACAAATGCCAGCATATCTTAGAATGATTCTGTGATTCTAGGAGAGCTGTGATCCAAAACATCTGGAGAATGCCAAGTTGCCTCCTTCCTGGTCTACCCTATAGAGCACGAGTGGGTAAGCATGAAGGGAGACTGCAGCTGGCCTTACCTCTCACCATTGGCTATGCTGGCAATGATGAGAACTACAGTCCAACAATATCAGGAGAACCACACTTGACTATCCCTGCTATCTCTTCTTCATTAAAAATCTGCTTACAGCTTCTGGATAGGGAAGACAATGCTCCTTCTGTGAGCTGGGTTAAGGTGTTCCCTTGTGCCATACCACAACCCAGTGGGATGGTTGCATATCCGTCTTGGCAGCTGCAAGGGTGATATTGTCAACCACACAAATGTTTTGTTTCCAAATGCTGTGGTTATCAAATGATCAGGCTGTACAGGGCATCTGAAAAAAAAAAAAAAAAGCCCTACCCCCTCCCATTTCTGCAGAGGAAGAAAGTCCTCTCATGTTATCAGAACTCATTTCTCAATGCTGTTTCTTAAATTAGATTCTCTATCACTGTGTAATACTCTCACTCTCTTTTCATACATTGCCTTTAATCCAGGTCATAAGGAATAGTATATTCTCCAGCGACCCAGCTCATTGTATTCCTGTTGCGTCTTCTAATTTATGAATTTCAGTAGTTGGGACAAATCTTCCATGCTGTAACCTCAAAACATGATTGATGAGAGTCTCAGCACATGCAAAAGGCGACTTATCAGCCGGTGTCAGACTTGCTCTGGCTTCCTATTTTTCTTATTTTCTTCGCCCTGACCTTGAACGCTTTCCACAACCGTTGATTTTGTGCATAAACAAAAGCCCCTTTCTCAACGACAGAAGAAAAGTAGTGTGTGTAGGGGGGACTACAAAGAGTTGAGGTCAGCATGGCAGTTGTGGGGTGGGGGGGAGAAGAGATTAACCTATATTCTGGTACTGAAATGTATGTTAGCCCTGTCCAGATCATCTACAGCTTGTCTTTGATATAGGTTTCCTGCCACAAAGCTGGAGGATGAGAAAACGTATGGTGAGGAGAGGATGACAAGTATGGATTTCTGACAACAAGCCATTAGATTTTGATATGCCGAGACTGGAGAGGAAGTTACTCTTCCCAAAAACAGTAACTTGATATGCAGCAAAACTGTTGCTGACAGTTCAGCGCACTGGTGGGGAGGTGGGGAAGAGAAAGAGCCAGCAGTATACTGTGGTTAGAAGTTTTCATCTAGGACCAGAAAGGACCATCTTTTTTTCTGCCATCACACTCTCTGGGTGGAAAGCAATTTCACTGGGTTTCTCTGAGATTTGTCACAAGAAAATTCCCACCCCTGCAAATACCCCCATTCCCAAAATCATTCATACATTTACAAGCCTTATGCCGGAAACCAAGGACAAAATTCTCTTAGTGGCTTTGGCTTGGGCAACTCCTGGTTCGTGTTGGTATCATGTGCTACATCTGTTCTGTGGAATGTAGTGACGTGGTAAATTCTGGAGGCTATAGAATATTTCCTGAGTCAGTTACACACAAAGGTTACAAAAGAGCTTGGACTACTCCTTGGAGAAAAGAAATATAGGATGATACACACACACACTTCAAATATTTGCCTTGGGTTGGCTTCAGGGTTTTCTCGCTGTGTTTATTTTTAATAATTTACCATGATAGACTTCTCCAGCTATAGGAATTACACTGTAAATCAGCATCTTCTGTTTATCTTGCCAACTGTGTTTAACCTTGCCATTTAGGGTCAGAAATCTTATTTCACTTTATGGACTGTTTGGCACTGAAGGAGCTCTCTCAGCAGATTGCGCATATACACATTGTGATGAGTCTCTGCTTCAGCAGCAGAGAGGCTGTGCTCTAGAGTTAAAGTATGATTTTTCATGCAATTGTCACAAGGTGACCAAGAGCGTCTTCCCCTTCAGACCCTTCTGAGCCTCACCTGGCTGCCCTATGTTCATCTCAGATCTTGAGGTGGGCATACAGCCCACACAGCTCTTTTTACAACCCCACATTTTCCTTCTCTGAGCCTAGGGACTTAAGTCCTCAGCAGTGCTTAGACCTAATCAAAGACATAGATTCCTCAAATCTTGACTCCTCCTCTGCTAACCAAATGTGTCCTGCTTCAGGCAGCATAACAACAGAGGAGTATCAGCTTAAGAAGAATTCAGTACTGGATTGACCAGCTCCCTCTGGGAAGGGAGGGCAATGACCAACCAGGTAGCAGGTTTTCTGCCATCTGCTGGGCAAGATGACCAGAGCTTCTTTGCATTTCTCCCTATTCTTTTTCACATCTCAGGACTTCTTTGCAAACATTTTGGTCATGCAAAAATAATAATTAAAAAAAATTGCACAAAGATCATTGTTTTAGGGCAGAGATGGGCAAAAATTAAAAAATGGGGAATCTGGGATCCCAAAGCTCCCAGACCCCCAATTTTAATTTTTTTTTTGGGGGGGACAATTTTCAGGACTTCCCCCCAAAAAAAACAACGAATATCTGCCCAAACTGCAGTGGTTTGCTTTCCCTAGCCCTCCTACCCCATCCCACACTTCACCAGACAGTATGTAGGTGCTCAAGTTCAAGAAGAATGTCAAAAAGCTGGAATGTGCCCAGAGAAAGGTGACCAACATGCTGAAAGGTCTGGAAACTTAAGGGGAACAACTTGGGGAGCTGAGTACTTTTAGCCTTGTGAGAGAAGTTGAGAGGTGAATGATAGCTGTCTTAAAATGTT
>CAOLHI010005739.1:0-57049 GCA_948474755.1 Ctenosaura bakeri
GAGCTGTGATTGGCTGGCAACAACCACGCTCCTCCCTTCAGCATTCTCATGTTGTCCTCCCCCTCTTCAGGTAGCTATGCTCCTGGTTAGACTATTGGCCCATCTCAGTCAGCATTCTCTACACCAGGGTCAAGTAGACTGTGACCTTCCAATGCTAAGGCTCATGGGAGTTGCAGTGCATCAACATCTGGAGAGTTGTACTTTGCTCATTCGTACTCTGCATAGACAGACAGTGGCTTTCTAGGGTTTCAGACAGGAATCTTCTTGCCTAACAGGAAGATACTGTGCATTGAGTCTGGGGCCTTAAGGCCATTAAGCGATGGCCTTTCCCAATAGGAGAGAGCGATGGAGCAGAAAATGATCTAGAATAGTGCTACTCAAGATGGTGACCCATGTACTGGTGCCATTACCCAAGCTATTGGTTACCAGTGTCTGGTGAGTTTCTAGAAAAGAAAAAAAAAACAATTGTAGCCAATGGGCATAAATATAGTGCTGGCCCCTGGCATATCACAAAACTAACTAACTTAACAAAGAAACAGTCTCCTACATCAGATAGGTCACGAAGTACTGATCTAGAGCAGCAGCTTATTAATTTATTTATATCCCATTTTTCCCCCCCAAATGGTGCCCAAAGTGGCTTGCAAAATAAATTTTAAAAAGAGCTAAAATAATAGATGGTAGCAAAATGCTAACCACATTCAACAGAGCCAATCAAATTAAACACTAATTTAAAACAATTAAAAACACTTGGTTTTCAGTCTTTGGTGCTCCCAGAATTTCTGACCATTGGTAATGCTGGCTGGACTTTCTGGGGGTTGAAGCCCTAAACCTGGAGGACCAAAGGCTGAAGCCATTGATGTCGAAAAATGAGAATAGGAAAGGAAATCTCTGAATATTGATCAGTATACAAGTAGAGATGAAACCAAGATATAAGCTTGGTGGATTATGTTTGGGAATTTCTGCTTCACAAAACAAATTTTTGCTTCACAAAAGTGAGACTCAAATTGAGGGACGAGAGATACATTTGCCATGACAGCTAGGGATATCCATGTGAGTTTCCTCATCACATGTTCCAACCATTCTCAGGAAGAGAGTGAGCAGTATTTCTGGTGACATCCAAGAATATATGTCTCCAGAAGCAAGTTTTCTTTAGCTCTCTCTCTGCATGCATTTATAAAATGTGCTAATGAAGAAAACAAACAATTCATCTTATCTGTATTAATCAATCAACTAATGTGTGTGCAAACACTTTTAATAACCCTATTTTATATTCATACTTGCAACAAAATATTCTTGGAAGGAAACTGAACATCCCTAAGATGCTCAACACACATTTTTTCAAGCTTGTCAGGTATTGGCTTCCAGGCAGAGAACCTTGTCCCGGTTTGGCTGGTTTCTTTTCTCTGTGTGGGTTTCATATTTATGAAGGATATCTTTACCAAAGGGCACAGACTCAGGCACACTGACAGAGACAGACTTCAGATGGTACAAATTGATTTGGCAAGTTTATTTGGGTGACTCATAGGAAAGATGGAACAAAGATGAAGGGATATCAGGCGTCTCGTATTATCTACAACCCTCTTCATGCTTGAAATTTATTTATTTTTTCATTCATTCATTCAATTTGTATTCCATCTTTCTCCAAATATGAGACCCAAGGTGGTTTACAGTACAAGTTAAAACAAAATACAACTAAAACAAGTTATAGTGCAAAAGTTTAAAAACTGAAAAGCAATCCTATTAAAAACACTAATGTAAAATAGTTTTAATGAATTATTATATAGTAGTCTTCGTATAGTAATAAAGTTCTCTGCTCCCTAAGTATGCTACACTATACTAGTATGGTGTGTATTTGTATGTTTGTGTACGCGTGTGTGTGTGTGTATATATACACATATTTTAAACACACATAAACCCCTATATATAGATGTGGGGGAACACAGTGCAATGCTTTGGTTTGGTTGTCAGACTAGAATTTTGAGATATGAAGGTTGGAATCCCTGCTTAGCCATGGAAACCCACGGAGTGGCCTTAGGCAAATTGTACTCTCTCAGCCTGATAAAAGGCAGTGACACACCACTTCTGAATAAATGTTGCCAACCAAACTTTGTGATAGGTTTGCTGCTATTATGTGCCTTCAAGTCATTTCCAACTTATGATGATCCTAAAGAGAACCTATTATGGGGTTCTTGGCAAGATTTGTTCAGAGGGGGCTTACCTGTGCCTTAGGGTCACCATAAGTCAGAAACATCTTGAAGGCACACAACAATAAGTGTTTTTAACACTGGGAGAGGCCTGTAGAGTGAGCAAAAAATTCCCTGCACGTTTTGATTCTGGCTATGCTTACACATGACATGTTAATTCCTGTCTCTTTGCCCCCAACCACATGTGGGCCTTTCAGGGCAAAAAAGATTGCCTGCAGAGTTACTGAGAAGAGCTCTCTGTACACCCCAGCTATCCTTATTTCGTTTCATGTGTTATATTTAAAACTAGTAAGAGCTTGTTTTGCTTACAAATAAATACATAAACAAAATGTTCTATTAGAAATTGTTCTTTCTCTTTTGTAATACCCAAAGAAGGAAATGTTGGACCAAGGCACCAAGCAGCTGTTAGATCAGACCAGCCTACTTTCCTGCTGTGGAATCTTAAAAGCCTGAAAGATGAAAGGGACTTGAGCGTCCAGTACTGCGTCTTTCACTGCAAAGTCCCAGAAAATTGTAGGCTACATGCAGGAAAATATGTCCCACTGGGTTAGAGCCTACTTAATTTAAACTACCTTAAAACCTTTACACTTATTTTTAGCAGATGTCTGGAAAAGTTACTCAAATGTGATTCATTTTCTTTCTTTCTTTTTTTTAATCTTCAGGGTATTAAAAAGAATATATTAAATAAAACCTTGTATATTGCAGAATGTCTTGAGAGAATGGCAGTATCTTCAGAATGCTCAATAGAAAGATCTCCTGACATTCTCATTCAAAAATTAAGACTGGACAATCACTTTTATATTGAAATACTCATATTGACACAAAGCTTGGAAAACTTATTGTTTTGAACCTCAGCTCCTAGAATTCTTACGTCAACATTTTTATTTATTTATTTATTTATTTTATTAATTTTTTTTATTAGTTATACAGAAAAGAAAAAAGAACACTAACATAAAAATAAAACACCATGTGATACAGCTAATAATAAACAAAAAAATTTCATCCAAAAACACTTACATTATTATTTCTCTCTTATATAATTACAGTCAAAAACTTATTTAAACCTACTCCCCAAAGCCGATTATATTTTAACTTATTTTTTTGTTTGTTTATTTTATTTTACAAAATTATGCAACTCAACTTTCAATTTAAACAATACACTACATTATTATTACAAAAAAAGGTGAATACCCACCCCCCCAGAGCCAACTTTTTATTTAATCCATTTTCCAAAATTGCCATTCTTCTTGTGAAAGGGTAGCTTTACCATCTCTTATCAAAGCTTTTTCCAAAAATATTTTCCAAATTTCTTCAAAATCATTTCCTTTTACTAAACCTTTCATAAATCTAATTCTACATGTTAATTTATCATTAATTGCAATTTTCCACACTTCTTTGTACCATTCTTCTATTTGAAATTCTTCATTTATTTTCCATTTTTTTGCTATTATTAACCTCGCTGCAGTTAACAAATTTGTTATTAACTCCTTCGTTTCACGTCAACATCAGTGGCCATGCTGGTTCAGGAAGATTCCAGAAGTTGTAATCCTAAAAAGTAACTTTTCCAGGCTCTGTACTGCAGTATATCTATTTGTTATTAACTGCCATCAAGTCAGCCTTGACTTAGATAACCCTATGAGTGAGAGATCTCCAAGATACCCTATTGTCAACAGCCTTGCTCAGTTCCTGCAAACTGAAAAGGCTGTAGGTTTCTTGACTGAGTATATCCACCTGTAATAACATCTTCTTTCCTTCTGCCTCTCAGTTTACCAAGCATTATCAACATTTCCCGTGAGTCATGACATCTCATGGTATGTCCAAAGTATGAGAACCTCAGTTTAGTCATCTTCACTTCTATCAGGAATCCAGGTTTGATTTGCTCTAGGACCCATTTGTTGGCCATTTTGGCAGTATCTATAGAACTTCAAATGTGGCATCATCTTCCTTTGCTGTCCAGCTTTCACAGCCATACATTGAAATCAGAAACATATGATAGCATAGATAATCTCGACTTTCTGATAATGAAAGCTAGCCTTTCAACCTGCAGGCTGGCAAACTGGCTAAAACCATGAGATGTCAAATTTTGTCTATCATTATTGTTTTGTTTGAATTGCATTGGTTTTTACAACAGATGTCAAAAACAATTTGGCACTTAGTGATGCTACCAAGAAAGGTAAAAGCAAATGCAACAAAATTGGGCCCCTGGCCACATTCTGGACTGCTGGGCCCCAGAATTAGTACCCTTCCCACCAACTTTTTCCCCACTTCTTGGGAAAGTTACTTTTGGTTAAGAACACCTGTCTGTTTCTTTCTTGAAATCTGTCAAAAGCAAAACAAATGAACAAAAGTAAAAGAAACAAAAAATTGTGACCAGATTGTACGTGCTTAGCTGGCAATTTTACTGGATGCCCATGGGGAAGTTGGAACACTTCCTTTTTGGCTTCCCACCTAAGCTGCCTAAAATCAACAGGACTTATCAAACAAATGGCATCTCAGGTGGTAGGGATTCGAGCCCAGAATTGTTCTAGGTTTAGCACTAAAATCAAAGGAACATGGGACCTTTTCCACTGCCCTTGGGCACTGATACAGGTGGATCTGCCAGCATCTAAACCTGTTGCAAATGATAAAGCAAGATTATCCAGAGTGTTCATGCAATACTGAACATGAATTGGGGATCATGGTTTTCAAAACAACAGTGAGTTAGATACTTTCTTGAACAGCCCAAAGACTTCAGGATATGCTGGCTTCACATATAGACAAATGGGGTTATTGCAGTGTATGCCCAGAATCCTGCTGTGGCTTTACACTGGTATAAATGCTGCGTATGTAATCTTTTGCACTTTTTTGGAGGTTGCAGAACCATAGCACAAGCAGTGATGCTGTCTAGAAGGTTGTGAGTGCAGTTCTTAGTGATGGGTTGTGAGCTGAATCAATTGTTGTACAGTATTTATGGCTGTACCACCCATTATGCAGTTGGTTGACTCCAATAACTTCAAAATAGCTATGCTACTGTAACTTTATGCTATGCAGCCAGTGAACAGGATCCCCACCTATGGGCAGTCATTTGCTGCATCAGACACAGGAGGTTTAACAAGGGCTGATTTACTGAGCCTATTGATCTTGCATTGTCTGTAGCAACAAGTGATAGCTTAGAGCTGTGAATGTGTTGTCACAGGTGAATTAGTCCAGGCAATACCTATGTCAACATAATACTTTCCAGCAGAGGCAGTTCATGATTGGCAAAGAGCCATGGAGCCAGAGGTGGCTGGTGGTGCTGTCGCTTTGAATGGACTCCATGTTGTGTTTTACAAGAGCCACTGGGGGCTTTAGAAACACTATCTGAGGTGCTGAACCCTGATCCTGAATAGGTTCAGAAACTTGGATAGTTCCAGTGAAATCTGAAGTAGTTCTTGTTAAAATCCAGCATGGATTTCTGCCTTGAGTTCTAATTTTATGCCTTCAGTTCTGGTTTTGGAAAAAGACAGGTAATAATAATGGTGGTAGTAGTAGTAATAATAATAATAATATAAATAAAGAGAATAAAAATAATTCAGTACCCCCAAAGCAATCAGTCCACCACCCTCTTCTTCATAGAACACTAAGCAATCAAACGGAATAAATTCTGAAATTACATGTGTAAAACACCTTTAAGAGTCAGATTAGAGAAATAAACATCCATGTAAGAGGAAGAGCAATAAGGCAGAACTTAAAAAGCTCAAAAAGTAACTTTTAAAAGCAATTGATTGTAGTTTGAATTCCAAGCTCTTAGTAAACAGTTATTATTATTTTTACCATTTCTACACTTAACAGTTTATCATCATCTTCTTATTCAAAAGTAACTGAAATGGATACTATTACTTACATTTTTTTCTTTAAAAATTCTTTAAAATTTTCTTTTAAAAAAATCAGTTAGCAAAAAGGGCCAAATTATCTCTAGTTATGTTAAAATCGCAAAGAGTGTGTGTGTGTGCACATGCCTTCAAATTTCCCATTGAGTTATGGTGATTCCATAAATTTCATAAAGTTTTCTTAGGCAAGCAATTCTCAGAGGTGGCTTTGCCAGTTCCTTCCTCTGAAATATAGCCTACAGTACTGGTATTCTTTGGTGGCCTCCCATCCAAGTACTAATCAGGGCTGACTGCTTGTCCAAGATCAGACAGGATCTGGGGCCTTCAGGGTACTTAGACCCAGTACTATTCACTGTACTATTTGTTTAATACCCTGCCATTCTCCCAGGATGATATACAAAGTGGCTTACAATAAATTAAAAACAAAAATTCAGCCAAAAACTTATTTTACAGAAATTAAAATCCATTATGCCTTAGTTACTTTAAAAAAAGAGAGAAGTAATTACAAGGAACACATTTGGTAGAAGTTATTTCCAGGCTCTGGTGTTGCGGAGGGGCAGTCAGAAAAAGGGTGGTGGAGAAATGAAGGGTTAACTTGCCCTCATTCTATTTTCCTCTTGGAAATTACCCATGCAAAGGTGCTATTTTAGAAAAAAAACTTTTGTTACTGACTGATGAGCCTGCGTCCCCCCCCAAAAAAATCCAAAATAAAACTCTAATGTCATATCCGGCTTTAAGGACCAATCTTGCCATTACACAGAGTGAAGCAGCCACTTCAGCAGATTTTTGGTGTCATGGAAAGATAGCAAATCATTAATTGTTTGTTTGATTTGCTTGGCTCCAAACGAATGTGTTTTCTTTCTTTGCTGTAATTAGATAACGGTGTCTCTCCCCTCACTCCCCACACCATTTTTTTTTGGAAAGAGGATCCTGGTCCTTTTTATTTATCAGCTTAAGGGAAGCCAGAATATAAGGCACTACAGGTGTCTGCAGAAGTATTGAGCTTTGTTTATCTCTCTTTTGTAAATGTGTTAGCTTGGGGATGGGGGAGCTGAAGGCCAATAAGTGTAGCAACTAAACAGTCTTTTCCTCTCTGCCTTCCCCATGTGTTTTCACACTTTCTGACTTGTTCCACAAGGAAATATGCCCCATTGAAAGTACTGGCTTATGTAGCAGGTATGTGACCTAGTCGTCATGCATCCCTCTCCCTGGCCTGCTCCATGCAGGGTCCCTAGATCATGTGTAAGGATGAAATAAGGACAAGATGGCCAGAATACTGTTAGTGACTTACAATGGCATAATGAGAGCCAGCACGGTGTAGTAGTTTGAGCATTGAATTACAACCCTGGAGACCAAGGTTTGATTCCTTGCTTGGCCATGGAAACCTGCTGGGTGACCTTGGGCTTATCATAGGCCCTTTTTGCATGC
This sequence comes from Ctenosaura bakeri, assembly GCA_948474755.1. NCBI lineage: Eukaryota > Metazoa > Chordata > Lepidosauria > Squamata > Iguanidae > Ctenosaura > Ctenosaura bakeri. The sequence goes on from CAOLHI010005739.1 coordinate 7,481, forward strand.
AACTTTGAACACAAAATGGCCACAGGAGCGACGTGGAATCATGAGGACGGTTCCACATGACGTTCTCGCAATCATGCATTGCTCCTGTAGTGATCCCGTGGCAATTGCACATTATATCATTTTCAGCTCTTTGCCAAAAATGATGCATGATTGCCCATTCCTCCTGCACTTCCCTGGTGTGCGGGACCTCAGGAAGTGCAATGGCCGCACTGCAGAAGGAAGGGGCAGAGCTATCGCGCTTCCTTCTATCCAGCATGGAGCTGGTTCAGAGGGAAGCACAGGGGATGTGATTCCTTCCTGGAGGAGGCTTTCTGCGTGATCCCTGAGTGATGCCAGCGGCACCAGGTAAGATGCAAAAAGGGCCATAGACTCTCAGCCCCAGAAAAACCCATGAAAGTTTCACTTTAGGGTCACCATAACTTGAAGGCACACAACAACAAGAAGTTGGACTTATTTTTGCAAGATTTGTTCAGAAGGGGGCTGCCATTGCTTTGGAGGCAAATGTTCTAAAATCCGCCTCAAAACTACTCAGCTGTCCTGAGCAGAGGAGTTATGCAGTGCTGGTGAACAAGGTGCTGAAGAACAAGGCATCTGACTCTCTCCCACCAGTGTATCAGAGTGCAATGGGCAAAAGCAGGGATCCCTCTGGGTATCTGTGATCATGGCAGTGGTGCCACAATGGTAAATATGCACAAAACCTTTATGAGATAGTAAGTCTAGTTTATAGCATTGTAACTACCTAACAGGATACTAGCCACAGGTTTGTTTGTTTTTTGCACAAGAAGCTCCACAGAATGATTCCCCCAGAACATTTTGGGGGTGTCCAGATATAGGGAGAATGCTGTGGAGAAAATTAGTGTAATTATTCGCCCTTACATGCAGTGATGAAATAATGGAGGCTGTATATCCCTAGAACACAGACTGTGATTTGTTCTGCTTGGTGTAACTATGCCAGTGTGGAGGGGATAGTAGTGTAGGCAGTGGCAGGAGCAAAGTGGCCATGGGTGCCAAAGCAATGGGGAGATGGGGGACAGTATAGGAAGTCACCTACGTTAAGTGGAAAAACTTCCCTGTCACAGTGTGGAAACGTCAGAGTACCTTTCTCTAATGATAGAGAGAGCTTTCCCTTCCATCCCCTTCATGCTTCTGCTATGGTACCCCTTTCAGATAAGTGCTTTACACACATGAAAAGAGGGCAGGGTTCCTGTACCTTTAATGGTTGTGTGGCTGCAGGGATTTCAGGAAGTGTAGCTATCATGCAACTACACTGGCTAAAATTTTCTCTTCTATACGACTTTTAAAAATATAGGAGTTCTCTCCTCTCTTTCATGTAATCACACTAGGTGGGAACCCATCAAAAGCACAATTAATAACTAATAAATAATAACTAATATGTTCATGACACCCCAAATCTGCTCCACAAGTAGCCATGTCACTTTCCCTAAAGCTATCCAACCAAACTCTAGAGAGTGCACTATGGAACTTCGCCTCATTTTCTGGTGGTCTCAGCCTAACTATACTATTAGAAGGCATTTTTCTAAATCAGAACTGTGTGTTAGCATACTGGCCATAGTGAGAAACCTAGTGGGCTGTCTGTGGCCTAAACATTTTCCATCCCTGACCTAATGGTGGGACTACTTCTCCTCTTGAGCTTAAAGACCAACTTAAAGTTTAATGTTGAGCTTAAACATCTGTATAGGGGCTTGTAAACACATTTATCTGAAAGTGCTCACATGGCTCTTACAATCAGGGTGCTCTGGATATTTAATGGCAGGAAGCCTGAGATAAGCAGATGTAGCTGAATAGGTTTACAAGCTCTAGTAGGAATGATAGAACAAATGTTTGTTCTCTCTCCCCAACCCTTATTTAACTGTAGGTTCAGCCACTACACTCAATAGAATCAGCAAAAAAATTACATTTATGTTTTGTTTAGACTGAGGATGCTTCTTCAGTTTTCATAATCCATTACGATGACACCTTCCTAAGTCCTCTCAGTGAATGAGTCCTCAAAAAGATCATAGGACTGTATATGAAAATCCTGCAGAATCTCATTCTAAGAGCATGAGCTCTGATAAGAGAAGTTGTAGAATCATAGATTTGGTAGCAGAACTAAGACACTCATTTTTCCCCCACACTTCTCAGAATTTCATGCTTGCCTTGGAGGATTTTGGGAACTGTACTCATGAAATGAATTTTCTGAGCTCTGGTGAGAAACCACCAGGGAGATCATCTAGACTCCGCTGAAAGGTGTAGTAGCTTCTGCAGTTCTTACTAAGGATGGGACGAATCCAGAATTTTCTGAATCTGAATCCCTGGAAGGTTCTGGGAATCCATGAATCTCACGAATCTCAAATCTTTCAAATCCTTTTTTTAAAAAGGGTTTAAAAAGCAAGGGAAAGAAGGATAATCTTGGGCAAGACACACTCTCTCAGCCTTAGCAAAAGCCTAGGCAAAGGCAAACCTCCCTCTCAAGAAATCTGGCCAGGACAATTGTTGTAGTTTTGCCTGAGGATCTCCCCAGACTGAAAATGTCATGACGGCCCTTTGTACATAGGCAGGAAAATGTGGATTAATCCCACATTTTCCTGTCTGTGTAAACAGGACCACTACAATACAGAGATAATCCAGGTCAAAACTGGCTTTTCTTTGCATAGCTCCTTCTGGCATCCTGGGGTTTGTAGTTTGATGATGCACCAGCACACTTTGTCATAGAAGGCTCTGACACCTGGTAAAACTAGAAACCCCAGAATTGTGTCTGAAAGAGCTTTGCAAGTGAGCTATGCAAAGAAATGTTTCAGCTGTCCTCGAAATCTCAAGCCTGTAGCTTCCAGTCAAGTGCTGAACTTAAATATGAAATGTTCCATTTAAATATCTTAGAATACAACCATAGATGTAATTTGTGAAATCATTAGCCAAGGCCATTATTACTCCAAGGGAAAAATTCACCTACTTGCCATCTCCCCTTATGTGTCTAGTTTCCCAGATTTTCAGGCGTCCTGGTCTCCTAAGTTTTCAGGCGTCCCAGTCCCCAACAAACTATTTGGGTGACGGATTTGAAAGATTTGGTTTGCCTATTTTGGCACAGGGATTCGGATTCCCGAATCTTGAATCTCCGCCGAGGATTTGGTTGGCTCATCCCTAGTTCTTACATATGGCTGTTTAGCCCCTGCTTAAATTTCTCTATTGTAGAAAAACCTAACTACCTCTGGTGGCAGCCTGTCCCACTGCTGAACAGCTCCTGCCACTAAGAAGTTTTTTTTTTTTTTATGGTGGTCGGGGAGGTTTGTATTTAGCTGAATCTCCTTCCTTGCAATTTATATCCCTAATCTAATTCTGCTTCCTAGCACAACAGAGAATGACTCTGCCACATCTTCTGCATGGATACCTTTCATATACTTTGTATCTCACTTTAATCTTTTCTGTCTTTGAATGATTGATTTCTTACTTTAGTCATGAACTCTGGCTTTTTTCTAACAATAATCTAAACTGTAGTTTGAATTATTGCAAAAGAATTGTATCATTCCATAGTCCTGTGAGCTTTCTATTCATTTGTATGCACTAAAAATGAGAGAAAGTCTACACATCTACTTCAAAAGATGTGTATCAGCTTGGAAACTATGGTTTATTCTAAGCAAAGTTAGTTCATAGAATCATGGATCTGGAGGGGGCCACAATGGCCATATAGTCCAACTCTCTCCCATGCAGGATTACCCACCTAAAATACTACACAAAGGTGGCCATAAAACCTTTTCTGCCCACAAAAGGGGATGAATCACCTCCTTTAGAAAGCAAATTGTAGTCTCCTACACTTTTATAGCAGGAAATACCAGTTTTTCAGTACTCTGGCCACTTGTTTGTTTACAGTTTTGGAAGTCCACATGGCTGCTAGTGGTCCACAGGGTCAGAAAAATTGGTTTTCAGATCCACTGCACTTACACACTCCTAGCTTTGATTATCATCTGAATTAAGCTTTCAAGTCTTTTTCTTGTAGTGGTATGAGTACAGTGTCCCCCCACCATTTATTTACAATTCTACTGCCCTTTAATGCCTAGACTTTCAAAGAAGCTTGTAACGTGAAAACATCAACATTAATTGCAATCTGATTTTTGGTTGTTGCCAGCCCACAGTATCTTTTGCCCAAGGCAGTTGCCTCGCTTTTCCTAATGGCTGGGTTGGGCCTGTGCAAAGTCTATTCTGCCCAAAGTCTTTTCAGACACATGATTTATTCTCATTTCTGGATTTAAGCCAGGAGGCATAAATTTATGTACCGTTGCTAGGCCATTTTAATGAGGCAGACTCTGGGAATAGATATAAATAAATGTCTATATGTGAAAATAGGTTCTGTCACAAAAAATTGTTTTCTTTAATGCAGTCCGGTCCCCCCCCAAAAAAAAGTCTATTGAAAGTGCAAGTTATAAATGACCTTTTACAAATATTTTTAAACCTCTCCCGCCACAAAAGAGGGTCCTTTCCCCCATTTTGAAAGAAAATGTGATGAGAACAACTTCGTTCAAAGTATATTACCTAGCATTCCTACAAATGTCTCCTCAGTGCTAAATAGAAAGCTTTGTTTGAATGTGCCACATGCAGTTTAAGGTCAGTTTCATATTTACACAGAGCTAAGCATCTGTGGTCCTGATCTGGATTGGGACCATTATCTGTAGGAGGGGGAGGTTCATATCTGTGTCTACATCAGTTTTTATATCAACATTTATGCCTTCCCAACCCCTGTCAAAACTAAGAAAGGGAAAACCACCACTATCCCCAACTGTTGTGGTGCTCATGGCACCTGCCATTTAATCCCCCCAAAATGCACCTGTGGCCCTGACTCTATGTTTACAGCAACACTTAAGTTGGGGGCACAAAGGCATTATGGGTAACGATGAGTAGTGGCTGTAGCTACTTTGGTTGCAGTGCTGGATGGCTATTGGTTTTCCACTGCATTGGTGGGCCTTCATGACTATAGTCAGCAAGTAGGGTCAATGGTAGCCTTCCACACACATTGAAACACTAAGGAGGGGCTGACCAGCCTGATGGGACTGGCCCTCTGATATTGGTCTGGTTACTGCTAACTCTGGACATGGGTTAAGTCAAAGATGGTGCTGATGTGTACTACAAGGCAGGGTAGCAAATAACTTTTCTAGATGTAGAACTGTAACATCCAGCTAAAAAACCCAAATATGATTATGGTTTATTAAAAATCAGTGCAAACATTTTGGGCATCTGTTCTTACTGAATAATTGAAGATGGTATTAGACTATGGGATTCCATATTTTGGCTAGAATTCAAAGAGCTCCAAGTATGCTAATACATTCACAAGAATTACTGTTTTCTGCTTCTTTTTTTTTTCATTTGAGCGCTTTATTTGTGACATATATCAGAGCTTGGAAGTAACTAGTGACTAGTAATTACTTTCTTTGTCCACTTATAAATATATAGCTAGATTATGATCAAGCTTAAAAAGATAATATTTCACTTCTTTTTTAATGTTACAGTACTTTTCAGAGTTGCATTTTACAGTGAGGGGTGCAGCCTCACTAAACGCTGAAGGAAAAATATTGCATGGTTCAAGCTCTGGATATGTCATGCCTTCTGCTGCTACTACATGCTCTGTGATAGGTGCTTGAGCAAGCAAGCAAGGATGTCGTAGCAGAGCCAGTAGCATTTAGACTCGCTTCAGAATTCACTGCAAGTAACTACTTCAGCCGCTTCAGAGAAACAGCTACACAAATAATTACTTTTAAATTATAACTACAAAAGCACCAATTTCACCATTGCATTCTGTGGGACACCTAGCAGAAGATCCTTTAACTCTTATATGAAAGAGGTTGATGAAGCATGGTAGAGAGGTGGCTGTGGAGAAGAAAAGAGTGATAATTCCCATTGTGTATGTACAATGACAACCTTTGCATTCTATACCCTGCACGTCTTACAGTGGACAAAATTGTGACCATTTCCACACTACACTGTTACAAGCCATTTCCACACTAGGCTGTTATAGCGCTATAATTCCACTTTCAACATCCTATGGAATCCTGGGGTTGCAGTTTCAGGAGGGGCTGGCCAGCCCTTCTGAAACTGCAAACCCCAGGATTCCATAGGATGTTGAAAGTGGAATCATAGTGCTATAACGGCCTAGTGCGAAAATAGCCATAGTGCTATTATTCCACTTTCAACATCCTGTGGAATCCTAGGATTTGCAGTTTAAGGAGGAGCATTTAGAACTCTCAACCAGAGAGATCTTTGGGTTATGGCAATCCTAAGGCAAACCTGTCATGGGTTTTTTCTGGGGCTGAGAATGTGTGACACGTCCAAGGTCAGCCAGTGGGTTTCCATGGCCAAGCAGGGAGGAGGCCAAACCTTGATCTCCAGACTCATACTCTAACGCTCAAACCACTACACTGTGCTGGCCCTCCTCTTCAACCTACCAGTATGAGTATCAGCATTTCTATGGTAACAATTCTGAGTAGTGTTTTTATGACAATCAGAAAGGAAAGTTAAATACAATAAGGAGCAGGGCTTTCCAAATGGTGTGCTGTGACACTTACAATCTTAGAAATGTATGTTATTATTTATAAATCATATATTTTTACAAAGGTTTTCATGAGATATGTTGTGTCCTCATACATTTTGTTATTCGAATTTATGTATGTGTCTGTATCTCTTATAATGGGTTAGCTTAACCTCCAGTTTGCTAGTGTAATTGAAATTACTGTGTCACAAAATGATGCATGTCTAAAAAGTGTGTCATCATTATGAAAGGTTTGGAAAGCTCTGGTATACAGTTTCCCCTTTTTTCCATCCCAAGTTCTTTCCCCCTCTGGTGGGAGACAGAGCTGCTATATTTTTCATCATTTAATGCCCATCTATAATCAGGGTGGACAAACAGTAGCCTGCCAGAGGTTGCTGAATTCATTCTGGCAACAAATCAAAATATGGGCTGGCATCCTGTTCAGCAATTAAAATGTCCTAAATCTGACTTACAACTTCACAACTGACTTTTATGGTTGTTGTACCATCACACTGACCAAAAGCCCCCCCCCAAAAAAACACACACACCCCTTACCATTTAAGACAAACAGACACCCTTCACATGGCCATTTCCAAGTTTCCAGAGAGCAGGGAGCTGGATTGAGAGATGGTTCCTGAGGAAGCCAATCACAGTGTGCTCAAAAACAGGCCACGGGCTGGATGTGTCTTCACTCAGCCCTCACTGTCTAGCAACTTAGAAATGGTCATGCGGTGGGATGTGTGTATGTGGATTCAAAGTTGTTTTTTTTAAATTTAATGGTAGCATCAGGAGATGTAAGTATGAGATATGTCTCCCAGTGAAGAATTGTGACCATGACTCTAGCCTTAGGAGCATAATGAATTTCTTCCCAAATGTCTGTGTACATGTTTTCAACCTGCTTTTACTTATTAAATGGTTTGATACTTTTAAGTCTATTGTAATTACTTCTGATTGTTTTAAAATTTTAGCTGTTTTGAACTGCCACATTGATTTTATTTGTATGCCTCCCTGAAGTCTTGTGATATAAGGATGTAGCAGCAGCAGCAACTTGCATAGCCCAATAGTGAGAAATTTTGGAAATTATACTCTGGAAGGTCTCATTTTACCACCTATGGTGTGTTTCTCTTACATGTTATTCTATGTACAGCACAGGTGGGAATCACGTGGCCTATGGCCCTTTGTGGGTTAACTGCAGCCCTCAGGAATTCCAATGTTCCCCAAAACTCTGGCCCTTCCACAAATTTCTCTAGCTAACAAGTCATTTTATGGCTCAAAACAAAAACACCCTCAAAATTTCAGAACTTCCTTTGTAAAGCTCTACAAAGTTGTCTGGGGTGGCTCTCCTCCCTGAAATAGCACCCCCATATAGCACATAAACAGCCCAAAAGAGAACAGGAAGTGACATGTTGTCACAGCCAGTAACCCAAAAAGGTGGCCATTAGAAGACACAGCAGCCCTCCAGAGTTCTGGAGCAGCTGAAAATGGAGCAGTGTGGCTCTCCAGACTCCAGAGCATCCAAGATTAGGGCTGTCAATGTCTGAGTCAGGGGCAGCAAGTGCCATCCAGTCCAGGCACCAGGCCTAGGCACAGACAGTAGGTCAGGAAGCCAAGGGTCAGGGCACAACAAGAGCCCAAGGCAGCAGTCCTCCAGATAGCAAGAGTCCAGGGGCCCAGAGGGAAGAAGCAGATCAGAGCCCACAAGAGCACAGCAACAGACATACATGTGGCCAGAGGCAGGCAGAAGGTCAAGGCACAACAAGAGTTCAAGGCAGTAAAAGCCTACCAGGTAACGGGAGTCCACAGGGCCAAAGGCAGGTCCAGAAGTCAGACCGAGGTCCAAGTCCAGGGGTCAGCAGGGTCAGGAACACTAGAAAGTTAAGAAAAGCTACAAGCAACACTAGAAACTGTGCTGCCATGGGAAAGGTTGCAGCATAACCCCAGCCCTTATATAGCTGGCTGCTGGCTGCTGGCTGCTCCAGCTGGCCTACATCTGGGTCTGAGGTACTGGGCAAGATTCTGCAAAGAATAGGGACAGGGGCAGGATCCTGGCAGGCAGAATCCTACAAGGACTTAGGCCTTTTCCGCACTAGCCTGTTACAGTGCGATGATTCCCCTTTCAACATCCTATGGAATCCTGGGGTTTGCAGTTTCCTGCAAACTCCAGGATTCCATAGGATGTTGAAAGTGGAATCATCACGCTATAACAGGCTAGTGCAGAAAAGGCCTCAGTCAAAGACCTGAACCCTTACAAGGGCTGACAGTTTGGGATCAACCCAACCTCTAATTTTCAGATCAAAACCTGAGGCCTGGGGATAGCCGCTCATTATGCATTGTGCCAATCCCAGTTGCTCACAACTTGTCATGTAAACACACACACAGATACACACACACGGGTGGGGGGGAGATGGAATTTATCTTCCTGTTTGGAAATTAAGATTTAGCTAGAGCAGGTTTTCCCAGATTGTGAAAGGAGGGGGTTATTCTTTCTCATTTACTTAGTGAGACAGATTGAGGAACATTTAATCTTGCTTCTACATAGAAGTAGACACAGAGCAGAGTGGAGAGTGAGCCCTGAACCCACGACAGTTAGGGGTGGGGGAGGAAACTAAATCAATATACAAATACCCTCCCAAGTCTTTGGAAGTTGCAGCAACAAATCTGTTAATCACTAGAAATTGTTTTAAGCTACAGCTCTACTGAGTGAGCTGGGTATTTGCACACATTTCTTTTCTCTTGCCTGGAGCTGAGCCCATCGGAACTGAAGAATATGTACCCTCATCTCCCATCTGGAGATGACCCATGCAAACTGGAGGTTCAGAGCTAGGCCCTAAAATCTGGCAACTCTATGACAGATGTATAGGGATGCAGAGGTGTTACAGGGCATTTGGACATTAAATCCTCATCCAATGGAGCAATCTGGCAAAAGCTTTAACTTCCAATTTTTGTATAAACTGGTCCTTTGTTTTCTAGAAGTTTGAACAGCTCTGTATGTGTGTCCTCCAGAAGAAATCTGGATCTAAACACTGTTGCTATGTAATCAGTTTATTCAAACTGATACACCTTTGTGGATAACAATTCTTATTCAGCTCTAGACATTGCACTTTGGATTGAGTTTGGTCTTTGGAAACACTGGAGAGAGAAGTATCAAAACAAATCTGCTTTTGTTCTTTAAAACTGAAAACCTGTTTTCCTTCTTTAAAGCTGGGAACCTGCAACCTTTTGATTATATGGGGATACAAACAAAGAACAAAGCAATTCTCTTTCCCTTTTTCCCTTTGCATTTCTATCTCAGGGTAAAATGGGGTTTGGGGGGGGGATGGGGGAGAGAGGAAATCCCAGCATAGTCATAAAAGATTAAAATGCACACAAAGTCTCTCTTTCTTCTCTGTTGGCAATGAGCCACTGACACATTGTATTACTGGCATGCTTTAATTAGCATTAATTCATACTTTGTAAAAATTATCTAGCAAAGGAAAATTGATGCACTTGTTTTCAGAGAGCTCTCTCGCTCTGTGCTCTAGCATACAAAAACTTTATTTCGTTCTTTCTCTCTCTCTCATACTGTGTGTGTGTGTTCTAGCATGCAGAACCTGCTAATCCACCAAAATAAATACTTCATGTTTTGTGGGAATAAGCAGCTGATAGCCCACAATCATCATCTGCCTTCTTTAGGTACTTCCTGATCTAGCCTAATACACATATCATTATGAGGCTACCTGCTTCAAGTGGTCCCGTAGCACTAAGGAACCAATTAAGTAATCCAGAAATGACTTTAGACCAGTTTTAAGTCCCCCCTCGATTGTGGGAAATATTTGGGGGTCTCTGGGCTGGTAATTTAAAGCTTTGGGGAGGGGCCATAAAAGATTTCTTTCCCCACCTTGCATTAGGACTTAACTATCAGAATGGGGCATGGGCACATCTTGTCTCTAGTGTATGAATGCATGTTCTAAATGCCTGTGCTTGGAGAATTAGAACACTCAGCTTGGTATTTCACATGCTACAACAGCTGAGGTAAATTTCTTGTACCAGAAAGATAATGGCTAGACTCTTGTTAGTGTCTTACGCATGCCTAGGTTCCCTTCTGGAAGTGGCTGGATGTTTCTGGGAGACTGTAGAAGTAGAGCTGTGCATGTCATGTCAGTGTGCATGCAAATGCACATGCTCATGTGAAGCACATTTGCATTTTTGTGTGTATGCATATTTGGTTACACATTTGGGTGTGCTTTCTGCAGCTTTGCCATGGAACATTAAGGTTATGTAGCTCTATCTGTCTACCTACCTACCTACTTGTCCATCTACTGTCTATCTTGTTGAATATCAAAGTCAGAATTGTTAATGCCATTGTATTTCTGATTTCTGTGTGTGATTGTGAAGGCTGGACAGTGAAGAAAACTGATAGAAAGGGAATCAACTCTTTTGAGATGTGGTGCTAGAGGAGAGTTCCACAGATACCCTGGGCTGCCAAAAAGACAAATAAATAGGTATTAGAGCAACTAAAGCCTGAACTCTTCCACAAAGCCAAGATAACTAAACTGAGACTGTTGTGCTTTGAACTTATCATGGGAAGACATGACTCGCTAGAAAAGACAATAATGCTTGGCAAGATGCAAGGCAGTAGGAAAAGAAGAAGACTGCATTACAGGTAGATAGAGTCAATCAATGAAGCCATGGCCCCGAGTTTGCAAGATCTGAGCAGGGCTGTTGATGATAAGATGTTGTGGAGGTCTCTCACTAATAGGGTTGCCATAAGTCAAAATCAGCTTGACCACCATTAACAACATGCAATCAAGATACAATTCCCCGTTCAGAGATCATATGCAACCCTGACATTGTATTTATAGGCATAACTCAGTTAATGAAGTGGTTGCTATGAAAGCTTATTTTTACAAAGGTTTTTGGACACCCATGGCTACAAGTGGGCTCCTTCCCACTCTTCCTGATTAATGGAGGAGAAAAGCCAGCAGTGCCAGCTCACACCCCAGGCTTGAAGCCATAGTCATAAATCAGCTCCCAATGTGTAGCAGTGGATCAGACAGGACACTAAATTTTCAGCTTACTAACAAGGATTTACTGGAACTAGAACTTATTTACAGCTTGTTGTTGCTATTATTGTTTTCTTGGCAAGATTTGCTCAGAGGAGTTTAATGTTGCCTTCCTGTGAGGCTGAGAGAATGTGACTTGTGCAAGGTCACCCCATGGGTTTCCATAGCTGATTGGGGACTTAAATCATGGTCTTCCAGAATCCTAATCCAACATTCAAATCACTGTACCACATTGCCTCCTATTTACAGCATAGAGTAGGCTACTACTACCAGTGGAGAATGAGACACAGAGACAAGACCTGCTGGTAAGAGATTCCCAAAACCCCCTCCTCACTTGGTAAGGTTAACCTTTTGTATCCAGCTGTTCAGTGACTCAGCTGAGTCTTTCAACAGAGATGCTACATGATAAAAGAAAGAAAAAAATGCAAGGCGAGACATCCTTGGATTCTGGAAGAAGCCTTTAAGTGGTCTGTAGAAGGCCCAGCATTTTTTGTTAAAGTAGTAAGGTCCAGGAACTCATGTACTTCATTTACTGAGGTATGGCTGTTTTTGTTTATTGGTTACTTATTTATTGGTTTATCTTCTAAGTACTTCAAGGCTGCTTAGAAATAAATGCTGTAGAACTAAAAATGTCCTAAACCCATTCTCACCCAGCTAATTCCTGCTACCCCCATCTGTATACACAGTTCTCTACTCTGCCTTGACTGCAATTCCTTCTTTATTTCTACTTCCACCTCACATGTACCTTGATATTTACTATACCAAGTTATTTGCTCTGACTTTTCCTTCCAATCCCAGATGCAAAACATGGTTCATGGTTAATTCAGGCAAGGGCTATAAGTGTGTACTGATTTTCAACTGTGAAATGGTGGATGGCATGGTTATCAACACAACATAGGGGCTGGTGGCAGCTCTCTCCATGGGATGATTTCTAGGCCCCCACAAGTAAATAACATGGTATGCTAATCTTCATATCATTTTGGAACTTGGAACCAAAAGTTCCTGTGCCAGCACTATCACATCCAAGAAGCAAGTACCTCTGGCATGAGAACTCTCTGCCCCAGTGATTACCGCAACACCACAGACAGCTGGAGCTGTGTGTTAACAGCCAGAGAGGATTTGTCAGTAATATGTGCACACATGTTTTAGAAGACAGGGGAAAGGTGTGCAAGATATCGATGTGAAGAGAGTAGCAGAAGCTTGTCACTGGTCTGTCCTTAACTATATCTCAGCTGTTCACTCTCCTGCAACTGCCAAATTGTAAGCAAACCGAAGAGATAGCACCTGAGGTTAGGAAGAAAAAACTTGGCTGTTTGTTGTTGTAAATAACAATACTTTTTATTATTATTGCCCTTTCCCCAGTTTGAGATTGGAAGTGGCTTACAACAATTAAAAAGACTTCATTAATAATCCACAAAATACAAAAGTTAAAACAAGATTAAATAATCAAAAGAATTAAAACCAGGTTAAAGCATACGTCATTAAAATATACACACATACAAACCAGCAAAGCAATTAGCAATATCCAATGCATTGTCTAAGAGGGGCCTTATATAGTCATCAAATGCCTGTCAAAATAGAAGCCTTTACTTGTCTGTGAAAAGGAAGTAGGGTGGGAATAGAATTCCAGAGCCTGGGGGCAGTCACTGAGAAGGGCCTCTCCCATGTTCCCACCGGATGTATTTGTGAGGGTGGTGGGAAAGAGAAAGAGACTACCCAGCAGATCTCAAAGCACAAGCTGGTTTGTAAGTGAGAGTACAGCCCTCCAAATAACCTGGATCTGAGCTGTGTTGGACTTTAAAGGCCATAACCAGAACTTTGAATGGTCCCCAGAAACAGGCTGGCAGCCAGTGGAGCTCCTGCAACAAGAGGGTTGTGTGATCCTCTAGCAATCTGGCTACAGATCTTTGGAAGAGTTGACATTTCTGAACACTCTTCAAAGACAGCCCCACGTAGAGTGCCTTTCAGTAATCCAAATGTGGCCAGATCTGAGCTATGAAGGAATGGGTGCAACTGGCGCACAAGCTTCAACTGTGAAAATGCACTTCCCCACTGAAGCCTAGGCTTTCAGGCTCAAGGGGGCAAAAATGATCCCCTGATCCACTGGGAATGATCCACCTCAGTATAGTTTCTAGACAGCCATCGTGTGTAGTGGTTTGAGCACAGGACAGCGCTTTTAAAATAGGTTCAGCACTTTGGACATCTCCTTTACATAGGTTTTTGATAGGTTTTACACATTGGAGAGCTCCTTTACAATATGTTCAAATAGGTTCAGCACCGTGGAAAGCATCTTTAAAATACAGAATAAAATCCTGGGTAGATTCACTGTCTCAACCAGGTACCATTCACCAACCCTGTATGTTGCAGCTCTTATAGAAAAAACAGTAAGTGAGGGGCAGAGAAAACTAGCATGGTGTAATGGTTTGAATATTGTACTATGACACTGGAGACCAAATATGTCTCACCTCTTATAGAAAAAACAATAAATGGGGGCAGAGAAAGCCAGTGTGGTGTAGTGGTTTGAATGTTGTACTATGACTCTGGAGACCAAGGTTAGATTCCCTGCTCAGTATGGAAACCCACTGAGTGACCTTGGGAACATCACACATTCTTAGACCCCAGAAAACCCCATGATAGAAATTACTTGAAGGCACACAACAACATTAAGAAGTATAGAGTCTGGAACTAATTACAATTTTTACAGAAGCTATTACACAAGCAGAAGCTGAAAGTAACATAAAAATGTTGTAAAGGGATCTAAAAATATACATCCAAATCCACCTTGCACTGAGGAAGGCTGTACTTATTGTACTGAAGAAAAATTACAGCAGAGGGGAAAAGAAAGATGAGCCAGAGATCCAGAAGGTCTTTTTCAATGATGAGCTCTAGTAATTGGCATGATTTTTCCCCCAGCAATTGTGTAATCACAAGCAGTGCGTGGCACAGATTTTCCCCCTTCCTCATTGCAAAATATCTTAAGGATGGGTATTGTTACACATGATAGAAAGATCAAGGGAGGGCTCAAGGGTGAGAGGAAATTGATTGATTTCTCTTTTTAAACTAGGAAGTGTTAGCACTCATTCATTTAATGGTGTGCTACTGAGACCTTGACAGGACCATCTAAAGAATTCTCATTACTTTTTTTAATAGAAATAATGCCGGCTCTAGAGAAGCTGCTTTTGTCAATAGAACCATCAGGACTGTTACAAACAAGAACAGTGACAGGAAAGCTGAAGCAGCAACATAGAGTAGATTGGGGGTGGGCAACTGTAGAAGGCTGAGGGGTGCATTAGCCCCCAGGAGACTTTGGAGGAGTACACCTGTTACCCCAAAAGGTGGGGAACCTTTAGGTCCTCCAGCAGTACCCCTGCCTCCATGAAAACGTGGGGAATTATTAGCTCAAAAAGGAAGAGCTATGAGAGGTGGGATAAACTTATAGGATCTTTTCATCACTATATACCAGTACTAACTGTAGAACACCAGTTGGAGGTCAAAAAGAGTGTTTTTATTTAGTGGAAATCCACAAATACATGCAATACTGAAGCAGTCTCACAATCACACAAGGGTAGTGAAAGTAAAGAAGAGAAAGGACTAGCAAGAGCTTGGGGTGAAGTGGATGATAATTAATATTCCTGAAACAGCAGAGGGTCATGTGAGCTTTCTTACACTGGAGGGGCCCTCACAGCACAACACACCATGTGTGTTCAAGGTGCCAGGAAGCAACCAGTGGCTGAGCTAGGATTTAAATAGGGCTTTTTCCTCCTGCTCTAAGGAAAATGTGTGAATTGCTATCTGGTAGAACCAACAAAGAGGTCTGGAAGGTTCTGATTGCTTTTGCAGCCAGGTGACGAGGCTTAGAAGGAAATCCCAGTAGCCTCTTAATTACTGGAGAGGTAGGAAAACAAAAGGGAAAGAGGTAGCAGAACGTCAGCTCTTAGATATTCCTTCTAGCGATTTCATTTGCTATTGTTTCATAGGCTTGGGTACTTTAGAGAACCATCTAAAACCCATCAGGTTAAGTTTTCTGATTGCTTCTCCTAACCTTATGACCTGGTCATGTTGAGGCTTTTGTACTAATTTCAGGAAGCTTCCAGTCAGAGTCCTTTTTCCACACAGCTTTTCAGCCATAAATGCAAGATTTATATTTATTTCATGCCAATTAAGCAATGTTTATAGCCAATCATACCATATCACAGACTGGGGGTGTGCAGCATGGTAACACACCTTCTCCCACAAAAAGAAAATTGGACTCATACTATCACATCCCCTCCATTTGTCCCAATTTGGCAGGAACAGTCCCAATTAATCTGCTGTCATCCCACTTTTTCAGATATTTTAGAAATGTCCCCATTTCTCCACTTTTTCCATTGTCTTCAACTTACTTCAAATGATGCAAAGTGCATTGAAAATGCAAAAGTAGCTCGCCTTCAGTTATCTCACTGGGGGAGAGGAGCAGAGAGGGTGGAATTTTGCCCTTCTCAGTAAAGTTAGGTAAAAGTAAACTTCTGTAGCCTCTCCCAGCTTGTCCGTTCTTCCTCATTAATAATGCTTCCCATCTTAACTACCCTCTGATGTTACTTGGTCAGATATGTCCCAGTTTTCATCTGCAAATAGGATGTCAGCCGTCATATCCAGACAGAGCCCTCTCCAGCAATGGATGGTAGCATCAACAGCTCAGATTGTTTTGGGTTAACTCAACTACTGCATTTTTGGCTTCTCCACTATGGTATTGCTATGCAGACTGACCTACTTGAGGCCTGTACTTCAAAATTTATCCCAATGGCTTAATGGTAGGGCCAGCCCAGAAAGGGGAATGGGGATAGGAATAGCTGTGCTTCATGCATGTGCATTCCAGACCACTTACGGTTATGTAAGAACTTGCTCGTTTTCTCTTTTTGTGATAAAATCTGGGTTGCAGCCTTCCCTTCTTATCTCTAATCTTTACCTAGAAGTTATAGATTATCCTGGAAGGACTGCTTTTTCAAAGTTTTTTTTAAAAGCTTCCTTTCTTTATTGAAGAATGAGTTTTTGAAACCTGTGCAGGACAACACTGGCAACTCAGAGCAGATTAACTGCTTGGCAATAGATCTTTGTGCCTTCTTACATGGGAGGAAGGAGAAAGAATTAGCTTTTAACCATTGATTTATTTTTGTTTTGATGAGACAAGGCAAACATTTCATGCTGGATAAATAGATTTATTCATACAAATGCGTTCATTTGATTGATGGCTTACTCGATAAAAATGCCATTTGCATCATAGAAAGATCCTGACTGGAATATATCTTTACTAGTCACACAAAAGAAAGGGCAGGTTCTGGAACAGAAGACAGTGAGATATATTTAAATAATATCACTCACTGCCGAAAGTAATATTCAGGATTAGCCATGTTGGCCAGGCATCAAAAATATAACATAAACCAAAATTTACAAGCAGTGGTACTTTTTGGAGGCCAACAAAATACATTATGCACACCTTTGAAGCTTTATTGGCTTCTTCATCAGGCAAAAATGCTAAAAATCATAGAGCAGAAAAAAGTAATGATGTTGTGCCTTCCGAAAATGAGATGATGGCAAAGCCATTTTTATTCTACAAGTCAGTGTGACTCTCCCTCTCTCTATCTCTTTGTGTGTTGTCATGGGAAAGATCCACAACATAAGGTTTCATGGTTCTGTCTTTCCCACCAGAGGTCATGGCACTTGGTTTTCCATTATAGTGTCTTCATTTCTTATGGTAACACAACTGCAGGCAGTGGTCAGTTTTCCCTGCTGTCTCCTCCTTCCTATTGGGAAGGTGAAAGATAGTAGTGTATATTGCAAGCAGAGTATTAATATTTACAAGTAGAAGGTTAGCAACAACCAGTCCCATGCCACTACTTGCAGCATCTAACAGATAAATAAACCAGTCTTACTTTTCTTTGTAAAAACATATAATGTTTTACATACAAAAACTGGTGGTTTCATAACATCTCATTATGAGAGGCTTTGTAACAGCATTCTTCAGGCACAGAGAAAAAAAAGAGACAACTGCAAATTCTAAAATGGAGGATAAACAAACTCAGATAAAGTGATGACTAACTGATGCGGCAAGACAGAGGGTGTAGCTAAGACCAACAAACAGGAAATGACATGGATAGATGCTGTGCCTGAACGTCTTAGCTAGACATGTAAACTAACTATATGGATGTTATGGACATGTGACAATTGTTATCTCTGACACACCTTTCAGCTTGTGGGTGTCTTATGACCCTTTAAATTAAAGGCAAAGTAGGCCAAATAGACCGTGTGGAAGAGAGGAATTTCATTTGGGCTTCCAACTCTTTCTACTACCTGTAATCCCCAGGATATCAGCAGACTGTGAGCCTTTACCAAGATGGGTTCTGCCGTTGTGAACTTTCACCAAGATGGCCTCTCTCTCTGTGTGTTCCTCAGTGTCTAGTGTTGCTCAGAGGGCCATGTTAGAAGCAGAGAGTAGTGCAACAATGCTTTGTACGAAGAACCAAGAAAGCCTACAGGGGTCAGTAGTGGTGGAGTCAGACAGCTGAGATGACCTGAGTGTTTCCTCTCATTTCTTTTGTTTTTTCCCCAGTCTTTTATTCCTCATGCCTTTTTTTACTTCTCATACCTCAAACAATCTTTTACACTTCATACTATTCTTTCATGCCTCACACAGTCTTTTACTCCTCACATCTATTAATGCTGCTTTTGATCCTCACACAAGCTGTTACACTCCTCACACTACCCAGGATAATCTATAACTTCTAGGTAGAGGTTAAAGATAACAGTGCAAAGCTTTGCTTCACTTCTGTAGCACAAAAAAGACAATGGGTGAGTTTTACGTAATAGTTAGAAGACTGAAAGGCACCAGCATAGAGCACAGCATTCAGCCATGACTGAAGAGCACATGCTGGCCTAAGAGAAACTTTGCTGCCTACAGCAAATGATGAGAAGGTGCCACCACCATTCCAGGTACGGAAGCTGACAGAATGGGCACTTAAATATTATAGTACTTCAGCACTGGAGGTAGGACACGCTCTACCACACTTGAGGACACCAGACATATATTTCTCTCTTCCAAGAAAGGAGACTACGTCTGGGGAGAAGGGATGCTGCCACTGTGGAAGGCTACTAATGCTGCCCTCAGAAAGCCAGAGTGATGTTGTGGTTTGAGCATTGGATTAGGACTCAGGAGAACAAAGTTTAAGTCCCCGCTTGGCCATGGAAGCCCACTGGGAGACCTTGGTTAAGTTACATTTTCTCAGTCTCAGAGGAAGGCAAAGGTAAACCCCCTCTGAACAAATCTTGTCAAGAAAATACTTTGATTGGTTCACCATATGGTTGCCATCAATTGGAAATGACTTGAAGCCACATAACAGAAAAATACTGCCCTCCTTAAACAACTCCCATCCCAGACAGCTGCCTCACTGTCTAATGGTAGTGCTATTTCATTATATTCCTTGCTCTTCTTTCCCCCTCCCTGTACACAAGCTTTTTTCCCGTTAGAGTATGGCCACTGGCCTGTATCGTGGAGTTTGGACTCTACCACATGATCTTTGGCTACCTGATTCCTTCACCCATTGATTACTGCCCCCCTTCCTTTCATGTTGACTGGGTGGTTTCTTCTTGGGACTTTTTCTTCTGCCTCAGTTCTGTTCAAGGTGCAAAGCCCAGTGAATGCTTCTCCCTTCCACCCATGCAGAATGTTCCATGCAAGAATGATGGATGAGATTCTGTGCCATTAGACATAATGACATTGATGGAGCTCTGTCAGTGGATGGAGAACAGGCAGCTGGAGAGAACCCTTGGGGTCCTGCTGCAACTGCTTATCTCAATGCATGCCATGACTGGGATTGCACTACAGACCTAATTTCCCAGCACCCTGATCTTCAGTGACTCAGAAAACCTTTGGTTGGGGTGCTGGTTGGCTGAAGAGGCAGCTTCGGGTGGTCATGTTTGCCCATTAATGACTATAAATGTGAATTCCCCAGCTATTACGAGATCATAAATTTGGCTAGCAATCTTGTCAGTATTGAATAAGATGCCAGCCATAATCTTTTGCTCCTCTGGAGCAGGGCTGAAATTACATCTAAATAAATAAACCACTCAGGGTAAATGAGCAGCCTTAACTATTATAAAGTGTAAACCAATGGAGAGGAGAAATATAACTAGAAGGGAAAGAGATTACCCCATGTGCGTATAAATAACAAATTCTGTGACATTTTAATATTGGCTTGGTATAATTACCATTGAGAGCCGGCATGGTGTAGTGGTTTGAGTGTTGAACTACAACCCTAAAGACCAGGTTTTATTCCCTGTTCGGCCATGGATCTTGGGTACATCACACATTCTCAGCCCCAGAAAACCCCATGATAGATTCACCTTAGAATTACCATAAATTGGATGTGACTTGAAGGCACACATTGGCAAGACATTTTGATTTCTTTCTCTCTGTCATTTTGGCACTACTGAGTAGGTAGGCTGGGTGAAAGGATTTGCATTGGCCAGCAGGCAGGTCAACTGATGAATGGGTTGCCATTGGTTGACCAATGCCTAGATCTGGAGTCATGCTGTGGGTCAACCCTATTGAGCTGTAGTCTGTAAAGCCATGGTATTTTCCATTCCAACAAAATGTGGTCTGTGCTCTTTCTTAGTAAAGACAAAGCTCCAAACTCACTACTGGGTTTGCAAAGTAACATTTTGACAATGCTGAAGAGACAGCGTCTGGGATCTTTCTATATGTTATTGCTTGGACTGTAAAAACTTGTTGCTTATTTAAGTTTAATCCAGGACTTTAGGCCAGGTCAGCAGACATGGGGGATATTCCTCTTATGAATTCTTCTGTGAAGGGGACCCTTTTTCACTGAGTAAGAGTAAGAAAGAAGTAAGTAAGAAATAAAGAAAGAAAGAGAAAACATTGAGCAAGAGTAAGAAATAAGTAAGAAATAAAGAAAGAGAAAAGATTGACAGCGTGCAGTGTTTTCACATGAGTGAACAGATCAGAGTTTGCTAAACATAATGATTGTAGGAGTAAGACAGTTGCAGATCAGAAGATAATTAAATCAGAGAATAGCAAAATCTGCCAGTTTAGTTTCCTTCTAGGCACAAACCTGTGCAAAAGCATACATTTCTATGGTTGCCTTTGTAATAAAATCAAGATGAAAAATATTTGCAGGAGAATCATGATACAAGGTGTATTTTAAAAACAATTAGCAGAAACCGTTTTAGTGAAAGCTTAAACACCAGTGAAACATAGACCAAGAAACATGGACCAGATTTCATTGGAATCTGTTCAGCTCATTGTGAAATAGCTGAACAGATTCCAATGAAATATACTGTTGAGGTGATGTCATCTCTGGCTCAAGATTTTTTGATGAAAAGCCACCATTCAGGGTGGCATTATTAGCCAGGATCCAGTATTCTCATTCCACTAGCACAAATAGTGTTGTGCTTGTGGACACCTAGTTCCAGAGAAGAATCTGAGAGGAATCCAGTACAACTCTAATAATGCAATTGGCTATACAGCCATGGCTATGAGTGGTCATGCAGTCAATAATGCAATTGGCAATATGCTTGAGATTGGAAAAGAAAAATTAAGCGCCCAACCACAGGTCAGTCAGTCGGTCGGTTGAGCAGTCAGTTGGTTGGTTTTAGATCCTCCTTTTCTGTTGGCACAGGACTGAAAGTGGTTCATATCAAGTTAAGAATGAAATACACTAAAAACCTATTTGATAGAAAAGGGTTTTTTTAAAAAACAAACAAACAGGTTGTTTAACCCCCCACACAAAATTGCAACAATTGAAAACACATTAAAATATATTTAAAAGATAAAAACACCCTATTAATATGCCACTGATTGACTCATGGTAACGTCCCAGACTCTTCTTAGCAGGATTTGTTTAGAAGAGGCTTGTCTTCCCATGATACTCAAAGAATATGTCTTGCTCAGGGTCACCCAGTGAGTTTCTGTAGCTGAGTGGGGACTTGAACCCTAGTCTCTCAAAGTCCTAGTCCACCATTCAAACCAGTAGCGTGCTGAGTCCTTGGCAACCATTGGTGCAGTTGAAATAAATAACAGAACGCCACTAGTGCAATGCAATGTTTTCCTCTGCAAACAATACATTGGTTTTAAGTCACATTTCATACATGAGCCAATCCTCAGAAACCATTTCCAGTTAGAATGGAAGAAAATGCAAACCCATGGTGGAAACCATGCTAGTTGAATTGATTTGGGTGGCTTAACTAAAAGCCAAATCCCACTACCTTGTTAAGAACATCACTTATTAAAAAAGTCTTGCTACATCATTTAGAATGGAGTTCAGGGGAGGGCACTAGAGGTTTCTGAGAGAGGATTCAATGTCTTCGCAAATTTTTAAAAAGTTTAGGTAAGGTGAAATAAGATGGAGCTAGGTACCAGTTCCAGTTTTCATCTGTCTTAAGCCAGACCAAGTCCTCAATGGAATAGGGACCAGAATCCTGAATTATGAAAGTGATATGAGCATTTCTGAAACAGGCTGTATTACAGATGGATTGACTCAATCACAGAAGCCACAGTCTGGAATTTCCAGGACCTGAGCAGGGTTGTTAATAACATGATGTCTTGGAGTTCTCTCATTCATAGGGATGCCATAACTCAAAACCAGCTTGACGGCAATTAATAACAACAACATTCAACCCTGCTTGTGTTGTTGAACCAGAACACTCATGATCTCCTTTTTTTCTTTTTAAAAAGCTTCTCATCTTAAACTGCGGCATAGCAGGCAACGACAACATGGCTTTTTCTATGTCCACTGCAGACAGTTGAAAGTTTTGCTTGGTGAGGACAACACTTAACAAAGCTACTCATTTCTTCATAAATGGGAATAATTCAAGATTAAAATTTGAATGTAGGTCAAAGTAAAATGGGTTCATCCAAATGTAGACCTCCAACTTTACAAAATGGATATGGGGCTTATGCAGTTATAGCAGTATGATTCCACTTTAACTGCCATGGCAACATCCTATGGGATCCTGAGTTTGTAGTTCAGGGAGGAGTATTTAGAATTCTGACCAAGTGATTTTCTAATGACTTATCCAAACTATAAAATCCAGGATTCCATAGGATATAGCCATGGCAATTAAAGTAAAATGATAGTGCTGTAAACTTCCAACAGAATGCAAATGAGGACACAACAAGAGCAATGCCTTCTTCCTAGAGTGGAAAGTTCTAGGAGTCAAGACCCTATATGTTAAGACTGATGCAGAAGCCAGGGAAAGCAGAGAACATAGGGAGAAGGCAGCTCAAATCTTTCTTTCCCTTATATCTGCAAAATCACCCCCTTCCTATTATCCCCCCAGTCACCCTCTGTTTCACGTGACATCAAATCCATATCCCCATATCTTTGATCCCATAGTGATAAAAACAGCTTTGATAGGGGCTATTTTGAGCAGAAAAAGGACTATGAAGAAAAAGGTTTAACACAGTCAAAACTAGTCTTCTACTCAGTCTGAAAGAACATACAGTCATTTTACCTGCTAACAGAAAGTCTTGTTTGTGGAGGAGGAATAATGGAACTGCACATCATATTTAGTTCCACCCTGAGTCTGCTCATTGCTGGAAATTCAATTTCTTTCCCTTACTCTTGGTTTGCAAGGCATGGCAGCCGCTTGGATTCTTATTAAGGATGGAAGCTTCCCTGCAGAGAGCTAAAGGACTTCTATAATGGTGTGAATGCAGGAATGAGAGATGTGGCACTTGAAACAGAATTTGGCATATTGGTCATCCTCCAAATCCTTGCAGGGGGAAAAAACTGCAGAGACATTGCCAGTGCTTTCCATGTCTTTCCCTTAAGGCAGAGTTTTTTTTTCTTTTTACCAAAGCATGACTGGAATTTAGGTTCGTTTACAGGTAATCAGGACCATGGTCAGCTCAGTGTGGAGCTGGCAAGATGCAAAACACTAAGGAAGGGCAAGCTTGAAATGTTGCTCCAGCACGGGTCATGAGCCAACAAAAGCTTAAGTCTTTCTCTTGTCTGGTGTCTCAAGATCCAGTCCTTGCAAGAAAATGATTAGGGCGTGAAAGAGCAATTCCCGATTCCTTCGGTGTTGGTTCTAGCAGCTCTGGTAAGGGCTTCTGTTGCTCCCATATGTGTTATAGTAACTGAGGCCTGCCCTCCTGTAGTACCAAAGGTTTTGAGAAGAATTAGAGAAGGGGCTGGGATACAACCTATGAAGACTATGTGGGAGAATGCATGACTGCCTCCTGGGGCTAAACAGGCAGTTCAGAGGCTGTCTATCTCTAGGAATGGGCTCCACACTCATGCTTTCACACTTTCTACCACACCTAATAGGAGATGTCCTGAGTCTTGGACCATGAGTCCATCTCTCTCTCTCTCTCTCCACCACCAGCTTTCTACAACCACTGTATTGACACTGAATACTGAAATCTGAAGTATTAGCCTATATGTTTGTGAGCGTGTTTTTCATTTTTGGGAATTGTAAGGAACATGCATGTATGACTATTAGCCTGTGAGGGAATCCCTGTCCAGGCTGGCCCTGCAGTTCCAGCACTTGAAGCTCACTCACTCATGTCAGTTATCTTTCCCTTTAACTCTAAGGATCCCTTCCTGGATCTGGTATGTGGGCCTCAAGCTGACCTCTATAACAGACAAGTGCCTGTATTGATCATTGAGATGAGTGTGGTAAAAGTGTGACCACTTCTCTCTTTCAGGTTTTAAAGGACAGTCATTTAACAGTCAGGCATAACTGTACATAATAAACCTGTAAAGATTTATAATGTCACAATTAAGTTAAACAGGAACTCCTTGAACTCTTTCCACATTCTCAGCTCCACAAAGTCCAGTTCAGATCTTTTCCATTCCTTTCTTCCTAATGAAGCCTCACACTCTATTTCTGACTCCCTAACTCTATTTCGTCATGCCTCTATCTCACTCTTTAACAGACAAGCCTTTAAGTTATAATCTCCCCTGCCCTCCGCTAGTAGGTCCCCCATTACAACATTTGATGAGTTGTGATTGGTTGGTTCTACTGAGGTGTATCATTTTCCACACCCCATCTTGAATACAACCTGGGTAGTATCATTACTGGTGAGCTAAACTTGTTGTTCCTGTGTTCATTTTCTTTTGTAATCTTCTGAAGTTCTGTTTTTATAAAGATATGCAAGTCTTCCCATATTTTTGAACTGTTTTGGTGTTTTTTGATTATTATAATGATGGTAATACCTTTGTTATTTGTTTTCAAGGATGTTGCTAGATGCCTTGAACCTTTTTTTAGTAGAGAGGTGCGATCAAAACATAAGCACTCAATCGATCAGTCAATCAATCACAAATGAGAGCCTCCCCTCAGCCATGGCAAGTTTTCTTCCAATCCTGCAGCAACTTCCCAATATTTTTACAGCTCTTGATATTTTGGGAGCACCTATCTTCCAATAATTTAAAAACCTTCAAATAGTATGTAATGTATGTAATGTGAATAATAGTTGTTTTAATAAAAAGATTATAAAAAAAAACAAAAACCTTCAAATAGTTTAGGAATGCACTTTTCCACCACTTGAAGGCAGAAACCCTTTGCTCCTCAAAGGATGTTTAGGATGCCCATCTGATACCGCTGTTTTTCATTTGATTCATTCATCTGTCCATCCATGATATAGACCTATAGACTCATGCACAATACTATCGTCCCATCAAATTATTTGTCATAGATATTAGGCATAATTCCTCTCCCACATAATTCAGACAGGATTGGATTGCATTAGATGTAGGCTGAGGTGGTTCCTCACTGACAATGAGCAAGGTGAGCCCTGTGTTTTCCCCTGCAACATTAATGGCACATATAAGAGACACTTAAGACACATCAAATTTGGAAATAGCCAATTTTTGGCTCAGGAGACTGCTTAATCACTGTCCCTTCCTTCCCAAGCCCCTCTGTAAACAATGGCATAAATCCAACATCGTGCTGTCTACTTGTGCGACATGACTTTCTCTCCCTTCATTCTCTGTGTGTTATATGAATATCTGCTCCAAGGGAGTTTCAGTTTTGTGGATGCATGGGGCCTGTTGGAGGGGACAAATAATTTCTCTTCTGGTTCTGTTGATAGGGCAATTCCATCAGCAGAACAGCCCCATTGGACCCTGGGCAATATGGGATGACATCCAACATAGTACATGCAAAGGTATCTGTCCCATTGATTTAGCAAGGGGCAAAATAATTTTGTCTCCCAATATGTTGCATGATGCATATTGAACCCCAAGCAAACAAGGAAAAGAAGCCATCATACTAACCTGAAAACAACTAATCCCATCTGATTTTGGAAACTACAGAAGTTCAGTCCTGGATAGTAACTGAACAGAAGACCACCAGCAATATTCAAATAGAGCTAGGAAATAACCTATCTGAAACTGTGGAGAAAGCCTGCCCATCAGAGTTGGCAATACTAGGTCAGAAGAACATAGGTCTGACTCAGTATAAGGCAGTTCTGTATATTATTGAATTTGTGAATACTAAAAGTGCCTTCTAAAAATAAATTAAAGTCACAGGTGGCCCATTTGAACCCACTAACCTGAGCAGTACAAGTGATGATCAGGGATGTTGGTGGTCTCTTAGTCATAGGGTTGTGGTAACTTGACATTGACTTGATGCCAGATAACAACAACATCTACCAGTAGTGACATGTATGTATGCTAAAACAGTTGACACTAAAAGAGTAAGGGAAAAGAAAAGAAAATTGTATTGTAATTTGTACTCTAGTGTCTTTTCATAAGAGATGTGGGCACTCTTGGCGAGCAGTTGTGTTTACCCCTTCCCTTCCCATCCTGACTTATGATTTTTTTTTAAAAAAGAAAATGTTCTTTTGTATTATCTTTAGGATCTCACGATTCATTTAGCTTCTACATTGATGAGGCCTCTCCAGTTGGACCTGAGCAACCAGAAACTGTCCAGAATTTTGTCTCTGTGTTTGGAACTGTGGCTAAAAAGCTGATGAGGAAATGGCTGGCAACGCAGACAATGAATTTTACTAGCCAGCTGGGAGCTGGCATACGGTATTTTGATCTTAGAATCTCCACAAAGCCCAGAGACCCTGACAATGAACTCTACTTTGCTCATGGTTTATTCAGTGCCAAAGTCAAGGAGGGCCTTGAGGAGATCAGTGCCTTTCTTGCCGATCATCATAAGGAAGTGGTCTTGTTGGACTTCAACCACTTCTATGGGATGCAGAAATGTCACCATGAAAAACTGGTCCAAATGCTCAAAGACACTTTTGGGAGTAAAATGTGTCCTGCCATATTTGCCCACGAAGTCTGTCTCCAGTACCTGTGGGAGAAGGATTATCAAGTTTTGGTATTTTATCACAGTCCAGTGGCTTTGGAAGTCCCGTTTCTATGGCCAGGACAGATGATGCCAGCTCCATGGGCAAACACAACGGATCCAGAAAAACTGATCCAGTTTCTTCAGGCATCAATCACCGAGAGAAGGAAGAAGGGCTCCTTTTTTATATCTCAGGTGGTGCTGACGCCAAAGGCCAGCACTGTGGTGAAAGGGGTTGCCAGCGGTCTCAGAGAAACAATCACTGAAAGGTGAGTGGCTACATACTGGGTTGTGCTCAGGAGGTAGGTGGCAATAACAACACCTTTGACATTAGCTCTTTTAACTAGTGTGAGAGAGAATGAGGGTCCCTTCTTTACTTGGGCTTCTGTTTTTTGTGTGTGTTTTTTTTAATAATTTTTATTGATTATACAGAAAAAAAAAGAACAAAAAATAAATAAAACACCATGTGATACATATAATAGTGAAACAAAGAAATTTCAACCAAAACAAGCTTACATTATTATTTCTCTCTAATACCATTACAATCATTAACTTATTCAGCTTATTCTATATCACACTACTTGTATATTTTTGTTACTTATCTCTAGATCTCATTCTCATTATACTCATTATTATTATAATAGTTTCATTCTTAATTCTATATTTTTCCCTTACATTTAATCTATTGCTATTACTAAATATAATCTTATTACTTAACATATCAAACTATCTCTAAAGGTAAGCCCACTCCCCAAAGCCACTGAGGATTCTAAAGGCCCCTCCTCAAACTGCAAACTCCAGTATTCTGTAGGATGTTGAAAGTGGAATAATAGTGCTATAACAGCGTAGTGTGGGATTGGCCCTTATGTCAGGCTAAACCTTTTTACTCCAACAGGATTTTGAAACAGAACAGGCTAGGGGGTGCTGTATTGTTATAACTGAATTGTTCTTAATAGCTTTTTTAAAACTTACATTTTATTCTTTTATTTTGAGGCTAGAAATGTTTTAATACTACAAATAGTTTAATTCCATTTTAATATTCATTTTGCATGTTTTTAGCTGATTTTTTTAAACTGTAGGATGCATTGAGTTCTAGTTTTGGGAGAAAGGTGCAATGCTACTACTACTATGACTACTACTACTACTACTACTATTACTAATAATAATAATGACAAAAGTGGTTGGACATTTTTGTCTGATGGAGTTGCACATGCAGTGCCATGGTACAGGCGGATTGCATGAGGGCATTCATTCCTCATGGAAACCCCTTGTGCACTGCATATTTGATTGGGTATTCAGTTGTCTACTGCCATTCAGGACAAGGGGTGCATAGCACAATTCTATGACTCCAGATACAGAGGTTTGGGCCTCATAACCCCCATGTAAGATTTCAGCTAATGGTTATTGTCAAATATTATTTTCCTCTTTTTCTTCCACACTGATAAACATTTATCCTTATTTGCTACTGAAGTTCAGGTGTGGATTCTTGTGGTAATACCCTTTATGTGGTGAGGCACTGGCCAAATGATCCAGAATGACCAGCATTGCATATAGGAATCAATGGGTTCAGTCCATATTCAATCATTCTTAGAGTGGAATTATGAATTAGTGGGGCTGAAGTTAGCCATTGATTTCCATCTGGTTTACTCAAAGTATGACTAAATCTGGTTCTAGCCGAGCCTGTGAGCCCAGCATAAATATGCAGATTACATTTTGTTCAACGTATTTATTTGATCTTTGCAATGATTAAAAAAAAATATAGACAGGAACTGGAAGTTGAACATCAGCAAACATCTGGACTATCTGTCCATCTCCTGTGATTGGTAACTATTGATTGTTTAGCAAGCTAGTTAATCTGTGATGGCCAAAACTGTGAACTCTTGAGAGTGTTCACTTAAGAGAGTAGATGAAGACCAAAGCAATATTGACTAGAGTGAAGCTTTTTTCCCCCTGTCAAGCAGAAGAGGGTCGCTCTTCTTCCTGGGGGTATTTGAAAGAGCAGATTAAGTACTATAGAACGGAGCTTTCATGTCACCTCAAATGTCACTTTCAAATAGAAGAGAATTGCACACTTAGTTGCAAATCATTAGAAACTGATGAGCAAAAAAAAGTGCAGCTCTACTACAACAGAAACTTATTCTTCTCTTATAACATTTAATCTGTCAAGGTTTTCACCTAAAGAGTTCTGGGAAACATCGTTGTGTGTGGTGTCTTCAGACTCTGTACTCCTTTTTACAGAATGACAGTTTCTATTCCCAGCAGGAGGAATAGTTCTTAAATTTGCTATTGATGTAGACAGAACAGCCTAAAGACATTTTCTGCCCACCCCCCATGAAATTTTCATTCATTGTGGTTTTTTTCAGCCCCCAGATTTCTAGCACTGTGTTTAACTTAAAAATTCTGAGCGTTTAGAAATACAG
Source organism: Ctenosaura bakeri (assembly GCA_948474755.1). NCBI lineage: Eukaryota > Metazoa > Chordata > Lepidosauria > Squamata > Iguanidae > Ctenosaura > Ctenosaura bakeri. The sequence goes on from CAOLHI010005739.1 coordinate 36,751, forward strand.
TTTAGGCATTCCCCCTGCAAAAAAAGAGGGGGAGAGGGGGAGAGGCAAAGTTACCAAGGGAATGTGAACACAGCAAATATAAGATTTCTGGGTGTGAACCATTTTCAGTGCCATGCTGTCTGAAACGCTAGGCACTTGGGGATTGAAGAAAAAATTCTTTGGGGGCAGAATTCTTACTTGGAGGGCTAATGTCCTCATTTGGCTTCCACATAGCTACATTTTTGTTGCCCTCACTGATTCCATGTAAGAACGTAAGCAGATTTTCAGATGACTCTTACCTCAGCTTGGGGTATTCTCCATCACATTTGAGAATAATGGTAGCTTAAGTGGTACAAGGCAAACTACATGGCACACATAGCTCTGTTTTTTAACACCTTCCCATTGCTCCCTGTGCCTCCATCTGCCACATATGGTCTTTTCCACACTCTCCTTGAAGACAGCCCAACTGAAGTACATGCATGTGAGAATCCCAATATTTCTTGCTACATGTCTTCATTCTTTCAAAGGAAGGAAGTTTTGTTAAAGCCCTGTTCTTTTGCTTTAAAAAAAAAAAACAACAACCCCAAGAGCCAATTAGCATCCTCTTTAAGAAATCTTTCCTTTGAACCTGATTGTACAGGTGATACCCAACCAACATGGGCATTTCTTGCTGAGATATATATTTCTAGTAGTTCAGAGTTGCTGCAGGAATTTGTTTCTCCTCCCTTGAGAGATTAGTTTGTTTCCCACACCTTCTTGAAATATTATTCGGAGAAAATAGAAAAAGATCAAAGTTCAGCTACTAGCTGGGGTTGGAATACATCTAAGCCTTGAAGGCTTTCCTTACATCATTTAATTGTATCTCTTCTGTCTGGAACTTGATCCTGTTCCTAATGAATGTAGTACAGATCCTAATGAATAATCGTGCATAAATTGTCTGAGGATCTTGACTTTGAAAATAGTCTGTGATGCTCTCCCTGAATACCCTCACCATCACCCCCCACACACATACACAATAAGAGTAAGTCATTCAAAATACTGCACATCTCATTTTGCCTTTCTCTGCTCTGATGTTTAACATTTATGTGGAGAAAAACTTGAAAATTTTGGTAGAATATTAGTTGCCAGGATGATACAATATGGGGACATTTCATTTGCTAATCCTAAACTTCAAGTAAATGGGGTGAATATAGGATGATTCTCATTTAGAGGAACCTCACTGAAACCAGTGAGACCTAAGCTAGTAACAACTAACTTGAGTTCTACTGATTTCCATGGGTATGCTGTAAGTTTGCATCAGTTTGAATCCAACCCAATAAGACTATAGATGCTGCTCAGCTTTTGTAATCAGAGCAATAAAGAGCAACCAGAATGTCCCATAACAGTGTAGCAATATGGACAGGGAAAGAGAGACGGCAGCTTCTGAAGTGAGGACAGGAAGGATTATCCCCTCATAAATGAGCACATATCAGAGTTGCTCTGTTTACACCCTATACTTTGTAGGGAGTTAGACAGCATGACCTTCAAGACACCTTCAAGCTTTAAAAAATTATGATTTGAATTCTTTACTCCCAGAAAAAGCTGGAAAATTCCTTTTTGGGGCTGAAGTACTCAGAATCCTTCAGCCAGCATGATCAGAATTTCAAACCCTTTTTTCTAAGCTGATTTCGAGTTGGGACTTTCAGAAAATCAGGACTTGGTGATGTTCAGTCATGCTCAGGGCATGAAACTTTGGCCATTTCAGCTACGCTGTAAAAGACAAAGATGGGTTTCCTAAGACAGTGCTTCCTTATCTTGAGTCTGCAGATGTGGTTGATCCAGCAAAACCCAGAATCTCTGACACTTGGCCAGGCTGCCTGGGGCTTCTGGCACTTGAAGTCCAACAACATCTGGAGGCTGAAGATTGGGAACCGCTGGCCTGACATCTGCTGTCTCTGACTCAAGCCTTTTTTAGTTGCTAAGTACACATATTTAGACAATGATCCTCCAAGTGTGAATTAGGCAGATGTTCCAATGGAGGACAGATATATACGCATTTAGTCATAAGGACCCTGCAGATAGGTATGTCCATTGATAGAGTATGACAGGATACTGCACGCTCATAACAAAAGAGCTTGCGCTGACACTGTGTACTGACGCACACAGTCCCACTTGCCGCAAAGCTGTTTCTCTAATGTAGATGGGAATTATAAGGGCACAGTTCATCTGTCCTGCTCCGAATGAAAAATGGCTTTGCTTTTTTCCCCCTTGAGCACCAAAGCAAATGTACAATACAGGAGCATCATTGTAATCAAGGCAGAAAAAAAAAAAAAAGTCTCTAGGCATTTCCTAAGACACGGTTCAATAGCCAGTAAACCATGTCTGTTTTGGGCTGATAGTGCTAGTCCCTGAGGTCTAGTAATTCTAAGGGAGCACAAATAAGAAATGTCAGTTACCATGGATAGGCAAGAGGAGGAGATTCCTAAAAGCTCTTTTCTGCATTAATAAATAGAGCCTGGCCTCACATGGCATGCCATAGCAGTTTGCAAGGACTACATGAATGGCAACACTTCATTGGACACTTCCTTCTTATTTTGTCTGATTCCCACAACTGATGGCCAGAATCCTGTTGGTTACTCCCAACTAGAGTAGATCTGTAGAACTCATTATTAATTGGTGATTTAGCACTAGGTAAATCCTGTTGATTCAATGGGTCTGTTCTAGTTAAGGATTAACAATGGGATTGAGGCAGATAATTCCAAGGAATAACACAATTATACTTGCCCACAGTACATGTGAAAGGGATCTAGGAATCTTAGTCAACCACAAGCTGAACATGAATCAACATGTGATGTGACAGCTTAAAAAGCCAATGTAATTCTGGGCTGCATCAACAGGAGTATAGTGTCCAGATCGAGAGAAGTAATAGTACCACTCTATTCTGCTTTGGTCAGACCCCACCTGGAATACTGTGTCCTGTTCTGGGCACCATGGTCCTGAAAGGATATTGGTATTCTAGAAATGTCCAGAGGAGAATGACCAAAATGGTAGAAGGCCTGGAAACCATGCCTCATGAGAAGCAGCTTAGGAAGCTGGGTATGTTTATCCCCAAGACGAGATAGTTAAGAAGTTGCATGATAGCTGTGTTTAAATATATGGAGGATGGAGCAAGGAAAAGAAAGTTCTCTTTTGGATCAATTTTCCTCCTAAAGAACATAATACTGGCTATGGGGAAGAATAGTCATTGTCCTTGAAAACACACACAATGACCTTGTGAACAACTGATGTTATGGAAAGCAGCTTTCAGAGCAAAGGCAGAAGCACCTCTAGATCATACCAAAGATTCCTCTTGTTGATGTGGATGAGAAGTCATAGCCCATATATTGGCACTAATGGAAAATATGATAGTGTTGATGGACTGTAAGCCCCTTTATAGCATCTGCACCTTTAAATAATCATTGCAGCTCCGCTCTAGCCATCGGGTCGTATACACATCCCAGTTGAAAAACATCTACTTTCTCCTACTGATACTGAACTTCCAAGTAGTTCTTTTTTAAATTTTCCTAACTTTTGCCTGGCAGACCAAGAAAGCTGATCCAGATGCAACCCTCATGTATTTGATCCTTCCTAACTTATAAGAGCAAGCAAAGGTGATATCTCAATAGGCATTTGCTCTGGCCCAGATTCCCAAAGTTGTGTATACATCTGCTGTATTTTCAAAGATTCTTACATCTTCTTTTGCACTAGGTGCTCCAAAACAGAGTTGACATTTTTAGACTTGAAGGCAATGATTAAGTAATGCTGCTTGTAATAGAGGAATGATTGGTACAGTGACTAGAAGTGTTGGATATGGAAACAGGAATTTTTAGCTTCCATTCAGACATGATATCTCCAATGACCTATGAATATAGGAAGATCTTAACTGGATTGGACTAAAGATTGTCTTAAACAACAGTTCATTGCAACAGTGTCCAAACAAATGCCTCTAAGAAGCCCATAAGCAGCATTTGGCTGGTATCCTGTTAGTGATTTTTTAAAGAAATGTGTAAGGGTTGTATCCATCTGACTGCAGCATAGGCAGAGTTTTGGATTCAGGACCGTTATACATTAAAGTACATATAGCAGCATATGAATGCACCTTATATATAAACATTGCCTCTGCCCATTGCACATTTCACACTGGGTTGACAGCCATGCTCATTGACCACTGAACTAAATATGTTGCATTAAATTGATATTCAGTATAAGAGTTATGTGAAGAAATGGGGGTTCCACAACATTTGATATATAACCTATACTCAGGACAAGAGACTGCTGTTAGGACAGAATATAGAGAAACAGAGTGGTTTCCAGTTGGCAAGAGGGGTACGCAAGGCCGCATTTTATCATCCTATTTATTTAACTTGTATGCTGAACATATCCTATGTAAAGATGGATTAGACTCTTAGGAAGAAGGTTATAAACATTGGTGGAAGGAACATCAACAGTTAAGTAGTAGCAGAAAATAGCAAAAATTTGGAAAGACTACTGAAGAAAGTTGAGGAAGAAAGTGCAAAGGCAGATCTACAGCTGAACATTAAGTAAATAAAAATTAATGGCCACATATCTTTACATAACTTTAAAGTAGACAATGAAGGCATAGAGAAAGTGAAAGATTTTCCCTCCCTTGGCTCAGCCATTAATCAAAATGGAGATTGCAGTCAAGCAATCAGAGTAAGACTAGGACTTGGGAGGGCAGCTATGAAGGAACTAGGTAAAATTTTCAAGTGTAAAGATATCTCATTGAATAACTGAGTGAAGGCTGTCCATGCCATTGTATTTCCAATTTCTATATATGGTTGTAAGACATTGAAGAAAACTGATAGGAAGAGAATCAATTCATTTGAAATGTGGTACTGGAAAAGAGTTCTGTAGACTATTAAAATGACAAATAAATGGGGTCTAGAGCAAATCAAGAGAGATGATGTGGAGGAGTGGTTTGAATGTTGAACTATGACCCTGGAGACCGGATCAGTTCTCTGCTTGGTTATGGAACCCACTGGGTGTCCTTGCACAGGTCACACTCTCTCCGCCCCAGAAACCCCTGTGATAGGTTGGCCTTAAGGTCACCATAAGTCATAAACAACTTGAAAACACATAACAAGAGGAAATCAAGTCCTGTCTCTCATTCAAAATGACTAAACTAAGCCTGTCCTAATTTGGACATATCATGAGAAGATATGACTCACTAGAAAAGACAACAGTGCTTGGCAAGGTAGAAGGTAGTAGGAAAAGAGGAAGACTGTGTTACAGGCTCATAGATTCAATCAAGGAAGCCACAGATTTGAATTTGCAAGATCTGAGCAGGGCTGTTGACGACAGAGTGACTCAGTGGTCTCTTAGGGTCACCATAAGCCAAAGTCAACTTGATGGCAGTTAACACCAAGTGTAACTCTGCTGGTGGCCATTTATACTCCATTGAAGCAATGCAGGTTCTCAGCCTATGAGTGCTACAGCATGCTCATGATCATGTTCCCAGAAACTGATATGCAGAGACATACTGTCCTCTATGTGGAAGGTAATTTATACCTATCATTACTATAAGCCTCTGATAACTTTATTCTCCATGAGTTTGTCTAAACTCCCTCTAGAGTGGTCCAAGCTGGTGGCCATCATTACATTTTGTGGTAATGACTTTTATGCTTTGAATAGATGTATAAAGAAGTACTTTCCTTTGTCTGTCCTGAATTTCACACCACTCAGCTTCACTGCGTGACTGTATTATAAAATGTGGGTGGGGGGTGTCTCTCTCTATAGTTCCTGCACACTATACTCAGTTTTACACACTTCTGTTCTGTCTACTGTAACTTCTCTTTTCAAGATAAAAGGCCCCAAATAAGGGACCTTTACATACAGGATCTGGTCATTCTCCTTGTTCATTCATTCCCCTTATCCTTTCCTGTACCTTTTCCAGCTCTGTGGCATCACAACAACCTCTCAGGGCTGTTTCAAGGGGAAAAAAAGTGAGAACCCTACATAAATGTTTCTGAATTGCTTGGAGAGAAGGCAGGAATTAACTGTAACAAATGATAAGCCATCTTCATTATGGAAACAACTGGGGCAGTCATAGACTAACACTCATATATTGTCTGTCTGATTACTGTGGGTAGGATTTTAACTGTGATTGTGCTTTGATGTAACACCTGGTCTGAGCCTGGGATTTTAGAAAAAGACTGTTAATGGCCCTATGTAAATGATGTGTCTTACAAAGCACTGACAGTTGGAAGATTTTGACAGATATTGCTTTAATGTATGTTATGGAAGAACTGTCAGAATTTTGTCCTTTTGAATCCTGCAAGATTTTTGTTGGATTAGACAGATGGAACCAGATCAGAATTACATAAAGAACTAGTGTACTATTTACTGACAGCAACAAAAAATTCTACTAGCCCTGTACTAGGAGGGAGGAAGAACTGAGTACAAGTGATTGGAAAATGAATCATGCTTTGATTAAAACTGTTTCATTGACATGTTGGATGAGGAACAGAGGGAAAAAAAAGGTGTAAAGATGTGAAAATGTATTGTTTAGATAAGGACTCTAAGCAAGAAGCAATGAATTGAATTAAATTTGGATATGATTAATGAATAGTTAGAGGGATTATCATGACCTAGACAGATGGAGATTCAAAGATAAAACACTGGATACAAAAATACAAGCGCTCTTAAAGTACAAGGCAGTCTGCCATTTTAGGTAGCCTCAGGACTGAGGAAATGACGGGACTGATACCTTACTTGTTCAGAGTAAAAGGGAACCTCAAGGAAGAGCTAACTACTTGACTGAATTAAAATGAAGTGAAAGATATGTTTCATGCTGCACAGTTATAGTGCTTTGATACCACTTTAACTGCTATGGTTGCATGCAGTGCAATCTGGCATGTGGTGCAATCCTGCATTGTCAAATTTGATGAAGTCTCTGGCAGAGAATAGTGGGATGCCACAGGGTTCTGTCCTGGGCCCAGTGCTATTCAACATCTTCATCAATGACTTGGTTGAAGGAGTGGAGGGCATGCTGATCAAATTTGCAGATGATACCAAATTGGGAGGGGTTGCTAATACTCCAGAGAACAGGATCAAAATTCAAAATGACCTTGGCAGATTGGAGAGCTGGGCCAAAGCTAGTAAAATGAATTTCAACAGAGAGAAATGTAAGGTCCTGCACTTAGGCAAAAAGATAAAAAAATAAAAAATAAAATAAAAATAAAAATAGAATGCACAAATATAGGATGGGGACATGTGGCTGGACAGCAGTATGTGTGAAAGGGATCTAGGAGTCTTGGTAGATCACAAGCTGAACATGAGTCAGCAGTGTGATGCGGCAGCCAAGAAAGCCAACATATCAACAGGAATATGGTGTCTAGATTGAGGGAGGTGATGGTACCACTCTATTCTGCATTGGTTAGGCCTCATTTGGAATACTGTGTCCAGTTCTGGGCACTTCAATTCAAGAAGGATATTGACAAGCTGGAATGTGTCCATAGGGGTCTGGAAGTCATGCCCTATGAAGAAAGGCTTAGAGAGCTGGGTATGTTTAGCCTGCAGAAGAGGAGGTTAAGAGGGGATGTGATAACCATGTTTAAATATTTGAAGGGATGTCATGTTGAGGAGAGAGCAGGCTTGTTCTGCAGGCGTGTTCTTGTTCCAGAGACTAGGACAAGAAGCAATGGATTCAAGCTGCAGGAAAGGAGATTCTACTTGAACCTCAGGAAGAACTTCCTGATGGTCAGAGCTGTCTGGCAGTGGAATATGCTGCCTTGGAGTGTGGTAGAGCCTTCTTCTTTGGAGATTTTTAAGCAGAGGCTGGATGGCCATCTGTTAGGAATGTTCTGGTGTGTGTTCCTGCATAGCAGGGGGTTGGACTCGATGGCCCCTGGGGTTTCTTCCAACTCTATGATTCTATGATTCCATCTATGAATTAAATACTTCACAAAACTACAAATCCTAGGATTGCATAACATGAAGCCTTGGAAGTTAAAGTGGTATCAGTGTAGTGTAATTATGCAGAGTGAAAGATACTAAACCTTGGGAAAAGAAATATTTATAATAGCCTGTTAGGCAGACATACACAGAGCAAAAGTGCACATGTGATGCTTTAATCTGATAATCTTTTAGGCTGATGACCTGTTAAGATTCAACCATGTTTCCCAGCAAGGCTGTAGGTTGGCTAACTGAAATTTAGACTCCAAAGTTGCTTGTCTAGGATAGTGAGATGGTAGACCAATTATAGGATGGATGGATGGATGGATGGATGGATGGATGGATGGATAGATAGATAGATAGATAGATAGATAGATAGATAGATAGATAGAATTGTTGATGTATGCCTTTAAGTTGATCCCAACTCTTAGTGACCCTCTCCTAGAGTTTTCTTAGCAATATTTATTCAGAAGAGGCTTGTAATAACTTTCCTTTAAAGATGAGAGAATGTAACTTGCTCAGGGTTACCCTGTGAGTTCCTATGGCAAAGCAAGAATTTAAACTCTGGTTCTCGAAGTTCTTGTTCAACACTTGAACCACTGCACTATGCTGGATCCCAGAAAGATAGATGTAGATGTAACAGACTCTTAAAAAGTTACTTTTCTTACTGTGTAATTTAAAACTGAAATGTGCATTTATTTAGAGTTTCAGCTGCAGGATAACATGTAGGTCAATTAGAGCTGTCTGACACTGGAGTAGACTCCTTGGTGATTGGTGAACTTTCCTTCACTGGAAATCGTTAGGCAGATGTTGGAGACCACTATTTAGCTTTAGCTGTGGATTCTTCAACTAGCTGCAGGATGGAATAGATATCCCTTAGGCTCTTTTGAACCATATGATTGTGTGAATCTATGGTTCTAATCATAGGGTTTAAAAGAGCTCAAGGGGGCCAGTGTGATGTAGTGGTCTGAGCACTAGGCTACAATCTGGAGACCAAGGTTCAATTCCTTGCCTGGCCATGTAAACCTGCTAGGTGACCTTGGGTATGTCACACACATACTCAGCCCCAGAATATCCTGTGATAGATTCACCTAAGAGTCTCTATAAGTTGAAACAACTTGAAGGCACACAACAACATCAACAATTCTAATAAAAGCATATAGGCTATCATAGTACCATTATAGTTCCTTCTTGCTACAGCCCGTGGTATCTGGTGCTTCCATGTTAGTGGACTGGGTTTTGCTTCTGACTTTACAGGAGTTATCCTGGGTATTAAACCTAAGGTTTAGCTCATTGGTTAGCTCCTTTAAAGTTTAAACACAGAACAGAGTCACCACCCTACTGATGCAGAAGCCACCTTTCAAAGAATAACAACAAAAAATAGATGAGATACAAGAGCCATGCCAAGACCCATTAAAAAATGATAACACTTCATTGAGATTTTGGGAACCAAAACTCATTAAGATTTGCAAAGGACTTGGGGTGATTTTTCATAGTAGGAACAGATGCAGACATTTTATTTAAATATATATATATATATAATAAAGTATTTTTTATTTTTATTGTCACTGAGAGGTCCCCCCCCCGTTGTTCATTTGAGAACTGTTAATCCAAAATCATGTTCTTTGTTGGGGCGGTGAAACAGGGAAATTGCAATTTAAGGCTTCTAGAAATCTCATGTGTTGCCTGAAATTAAATTTCATAGACAAATTTTTAAAAGATCCATAGAATTACTTTTGCAGAAAAATAAAACAGTAGCTTTGTGTTTGGGAAGACCCATCATGCTTGGTTTGAAGCAGAGACACAGCTTCTGTGAAGCTTTCTCCAATCTTGATTTGAGCTGGTAGAAGAATGAATTATGAAGACTTGGGCGGATAGGTAGGTTTAAAGTGATGGAAGGATCATTCAGTGGGCTCTGACCTTTGGCAAGATGTTAAAATTGTAAAGCCTCCTGAAATCAGAGTTCTGGTAGCTAAGCAACTGTCATGTAGAATATATTACTGTTTGATAAAGTGACTTCAAGGAGTGAAGGAAAACTGATGGCGATGAGCAGTTTGGAGCCTTGGAGATCTGCCCAGTCCATCTTTTGTTTACTGAGCCTCATCAGAGAAATGTGTTTTTGCCTCTGAAGACTTAAGACAACTACAGTAATGCAGGGTGTGAAGCTTCAAATATGTGAAAGCAGCACAACCAATGAATTTACAATGGTGCCTTGAAGTAGCATTGCCATGATGTGACCCTCATTTCCATTTTTGGAAAATAAGACTCTCCCTATTTTGTTAGTTAGTTAGGCAAAATCACAGGCACAGGATAATCTGTATGATAATGTGTGGTGTATATACTAGCAGAGTACTGTAGGATAAGACTGTGATCTTATGGCTACTGATCAGGAGTAAAGACAGTATGGTGGAAAGAGAAAAACAACACATGCTGATTGTTTAGGAAATCTATTGAAAGACAGGACAGGAGAAAGACTCCAGTCTTGGTATAGCAACCCCCAAAGCTATTGTGTATGCATGCTGATATGCCAGTAGCAATCATGAAAGGATGGCTTTGCATGTGTGACTAGACTTGTCTAAGGCCATTTCCACACTAGCCTGTTATAGCGTGATGATTCCACTTTCAACATCCAGCCGGCCCCTCCCAAAACTGCAAACCCCAGGATTCCAGAGGATGTTGAAAGTGGAATCATCGTGCTATAACAGGCTAGTGCAGAAATGGCCTAAGAAGGGTAGAGACAAGGCTCCAAGACAATTCCAGAGAGGAGAAAACAGGCCTGAGAGTAGCAAGCTATGTGTCAAATGAATGACTATTAGCAAAAGTCAATAAGGGACAAGATGCCCAAGACCAACTAGCTATCAATTGCTCTAATGTCCCAAACTGGTTTGGGATATATGCTACAGCTTTAATTTCCAAGAAAATTTCTGATGGACTGTAGGGGGTATAACACTAGGACATACTTGCTTTAAAGCGAGACCTATGTAAAAAGAAGTATCCATGTATTGTAAATATGTATTACACGTACCCTTACAGTTCAGGTTCCAGGAGAACAGTACAGTGAGAGTGATGTGGGGAAGGGAATATGATTTTTTTACAAGTTGACCACAAAGTTATAGTTTTCATTTTCTGTGTTTTTAGTGAGCTCAGTGAAACTAAAGGCCATTTAATTATGTTTCTTAGGCCATTTCTGCACTATACTGTTATAGTGCTATTATTCCACTTTCAACATCCTGTGGAATTCTGGGCTTTGCAGTTTAGTGAGGGGTCTTTAGAATTCTCAGCCAGAGACCTCTTTGACCTCAGTAAACTACAAACCTCAGAATTCCACAGGATGTTGAAAGTAGAATAATAGCACTATAACAGTTTAGTGTGGACATGGCCAGAGACTTCTGGGGGATAGGGATGGTGTTCATGGCCTGGTTCCCTTTCATGTGAGTGGCTGAATAAAGTTTAAGGAGCCCAGGTTTTAAGCATACCTTGTCACATTGTTAAGCATTCAATGGGAACATAGAAAGCTGCCTTGTACTTGATCTGACTATTGGTCCATCCACACCAGTACTATCTATTTACTTCAAAAGTTTCATTTCATTTTAAAGGATTTCCACATTGAAGGGCACGGAAAGAGAAAGACTGTAGGTAGCAGAACTATAAGAGGTTTCTGCATGAGTATAAAACCTACCATTCTTTTATGTTATGACATTAGTATGCAGAATAATTTTTTCCTTAAAAATGATTTATGGTGACTCTGGAAGCAAATGAAACATAATTATGAATGTGTGATGGTTTCATTAAAGGATGACTGATCTTCTATTTTCAAAATTCAGCTTCTCAAGTTTCAGGTATAAAAATACAGTCTCCTTTTTTTCATGGAAAACTTTAGAATTTGAGTGGAATTAATCTTATACCCAAGCTGACATTGATGTGGGTAGTTGAGCCTCAGGAGTAAAGGAGTAAGAATATAAAAGCGGGTACAGATTTGCATGTGAATTGTATAGTAATGTATCTCTATAGTTGCCAATTTAAAATAGAATGGCTATAATTTAAAGCAATTCATTTGAAATGTGCTGGAAAAGAGTTCTACAGATACATGGATTGCTAAAGAGACCAATGAATGGGTCCTGGAGCAAGTCAAGCCTGAATTCTTCCTAGAAGCTAAGTTGACTAAACTTAAACTGTCAGACTTTGACCATATCATGAGAAGATGTGACTCACTAGAAAAGACAACAATGCTTGATAAGGTAGAAGGCAGTAGGAAAAGAAGAAGACCACATTCCAGGTGGAAAGACTCACTCAAAGAAGGCACATCCCTGAATCTGCAAGACCTGGGTAGGATGGTTGCAGATAAAGTGACTTGAAGTTCTCTCATCCTTATGGTCACCATAAATTGAAGCCAACTTGACAGCAGTTAACAACAAAACATTTAAATAATAATGAAAGTAGAAGGGAAGACTGTGAGGTAATCTATCTGACCTGAGTTTGATAGCCTGATGTTAATTGTTGGTGGGACTTCAAATCCTCAACTTCCCTTCTTATGTTTCTTCATCTTTAAATTAGGTCTAGGGCTCTTTCACTCTATACAATTATAGTTCTATGATTGCCTCCTTCACTGCCATATCAGCATCCTGAGGAATTCTGGGCTGTGCAGTTTAGGGAGGGGTATGAGAGCCACTGTGGTGTAGTGTTTTGACCACTGGACTTCAACCCTGGAGACCAGAGTTTGATTCCCCATTCAGCCATGGAATCCCACTGGGTGACCTTGTGTGCATCACACACTCTCAGCCCCAGACAACCTCTTGATAGGTCAGAAACAACTTGAAGATGCAGAACAAGAATTTAGAATTCTCTTCCAGAGAGCTCTAGTTCCTCAAGAAACTACAAACCCTAGGATTCCATAGAATGCAGTTAGGTTAGTTAATATGGAATCATAGTGTTATAGTTGTTTTGTAGTTGTGAAATGGTCCCTGGACTAAACAGCCTTTCAAATAGAGGATGCCTTCCAACAAAGGACTGACCTCTTCAGGACGTGTGGCAGGCCTAGCCAGAAAGTGAAATAATCTTGCTCTCTCAGATCATAGAAGCCACTCACTCAGCTTGCTTCCCAACATTATTATTTAAATATGTTTATAATCCTCTTTCTTCAAAAGAGTTCATTGTCTCCCACCTCCCTTGTTTTATCCTCATAACAACTAATTAGGCTGAGAGATAGTTGTGTTCTAGGTAACTCAGTGAGCTTTGTGGATTAGAGAAGATTTGAATTCACCTCCCCAATTCAAACACTCAAACATACTCACAAACATGTGCAGGACGCATTTACTAACTTTTGTTTTTTTTCTTATGCTGACCAGCTAAAGAAGGACCTCGTATTATCACCAGTTCTTTGAAACACTGACCCAGACTGAGCTGGATTCTTTTTTAAAAAAAAGATAGCTTTATGTATTCTTCAAATCCCATTTCAAACAGATCTTAGAAAAGTTACTTGGAAAAGTTGTAGAATCTCCTGCCAGCAAGGCTAGTAGCCCTATCCACTGTAAGATTCGGTGAGGTGTAGTCAAAAAACTGAGCTGTGATTTGCATGCTCTTTTCACTAACATTTGTGTCTTTATGTGCACATTCCTATAATATAGGCACTTACACATAGACTTACATATTGGATCACAATATTTGGAACAATCATGAATATCAAAGTGTTACTGAGTTTCAGTTCATGTGTTGGATCAGGAAATGTGAAATTGAATTAAATAATTTGGCATTTAAAAAGATGAAATTAAAAATAAAAACCTCCCAACCCTTAGAAAAGTACTGTTTTCTTTGGAGACTTTCACAACAAAATTTAAAGAACTGGTTTCATAACAGCAAAGCAGGGCCTTGAGTTGCCTTCAGGTTCTTATTGAGCTATTCTCATTAGATAAAATATAATTCATCTTTGCTCCCCATCACTCAATTCGTGTCAATTATCTCATTATTAGTCTTCCCCTCCCCCCATGCTTCTTTATGCAGCTCTTGTTTGCTCAGTGGCACGTAACCATCAGTCCCTGAGCTAGCTAGTTTCAGTTTCCTGAATTCTCACATCAGTGCTCCATTTCATAGCTGCATGGTTAACCATGTCACTTTTGGCTCCTAGTCTTGGTTGTTCAGTCAAGAGGAATGTGTCCAACAGTGCAGGAATGTATCAATTCAGGACTGGCTTCCCACTAGAGAGGAAGTGCTATGTGTTGGACGTGGGATTTATTAAAGGAGATGACATATGCTCTGTACAGGAAGGCAGACTGAGCTATTGTAATTGCTGGGAGCTGAATTACCTCCAGCTGTGTTCTTGTCAAATATCATAAGTGAAGACAGGTTGACCTTGGTCAGAACTTTGTTGTGGAGTCTCTGGTGGCTATGCAGCTGCCACAGGAATGCAGTAGCAACAGACTACATTTGTGACAGGCTTTGAACTGCAAGAGATCTCATATTGTTTAGTTAGAGGGGAGAGAAGGATCTGTTAATGGGTGGCAAACACAATAATATACCTCTTTTGGTTATTGAGCTGATGTGAGGATGGACAATTTCAGTAGAAGAGGGAGTAGGAGCCGTGCTGGATTGTGGGAATCCATTGTGACCCAGTACCTGTGGTGTTAGCTGCTGCCCATAAAATGTAACAGCAGTATCTCTCTGTGGTACATAAAGTGCCAGAGTACCTTCTGGTACTTTAAAGTCTTGCCAGCATTCTGGATAGAGTGTCACGTTTCCTTCTGGAAAGGAAAACACAGACGAGGTCTGTTCCCCATGGTGATGCCAGCATTTTGAGCAGCACAGGTTGCTGGTGAATGCAACACATGGGGAAAGCAGTGGAGATTGCAACAACAGCCTGGAAGGTCAACATTTACATTATGAACTAGATTAATTCATTTACATTATGAACTAGAACTTTCATACCAATTCAATGAGCTATGATGATTGACCGGGTTGCATGTGCTCCCAAACCCCCTTTTGTGCACCCCAAAGCCAACCCCAAAGCCAGTGGACCCTTCCCCATATAGAGGAGTGAAAAAACAGTGTCCAAACAACCCAGCTGTCACAAAACTATTCAAAAGCAAAACAAATGGAGTTGTTCCCTCACATAACCTCCAGTCCTCCCGGTACCTAGGGAAACAGTTGATTCTCAGCCAAAAATGAAAACAGAAGTGATGTTGTATCACTTCTGGGTCACCTAGGATGTGTCAGTGTGATGGGCTGGGGCATGGGAGTAAAAAACACCTCTCCCCTCTCCCCCAAGTTGCTCACTCCAGTACTAAAGGCTGGTTTATTTGTGTATGTGTTTGACCACAATCATGTAACTACAATCATGGTATCATTTGCATGGCCCACACTCAGCATGGATGAATGGCCACAGATAGCCTGTTTAGAGCAGTTTATGTGAGTCAAAGATCATTCTGTTCAGTGGAGTTAGTTTATACGTTTGGCAAATGATGGGCAACTTGATGTTATAAATGTTGTTGCTGATGTTGTTGTTATAATCTTTATTTCTATCCTACTTTTCTTCCCAAGGGGACTTCGGACGGTTTACAAACTTAAAAAGGCATAATTAAAAACTGTAGTATATAAAAGTTAAGACGCAGATTATACAGCAGTAATGATTAAAACAATGTTAAAATATATATTGAAAACAGCATACAAAACAATTAAATTGCAATTAAAATAACCAGCACCATTCTATATACAAATTACATATTAAGTGTCTGCTGGAATAAGTATGTCTTTAACTGTTTCCTGAAGGTAGGCAGGGAGGGTGCCAATCTGACTGCTTTGGGCAGGGAGTTCCAGAGCCTGGGAGCAGCCACTGAGAAGGCCCTCTCCCGTGTTGCACCAGGATAGCCATGCGGTGTGTGTACTACACTGCCTGAATATCATTGACCATAACATTGTGGAACTGATTGCACAACTTGCATCATAATAACATATGGTTCTGTTTTGCAGTAGTTGACAGAGTCCTCAGTCAGAAGCTGCAATCCAGCGTCCCTCAGTGTTGTATCAATACCTACTTGAGGATATATACTATGCAAGCTGTATGCATCCCCCATGCAGAACAGCAACATTGTGCAATACATACCAATGACTGGATGCTGTTCTGCAATGTTTGATGAGCACTGCACAATTACAGTGCACAGTGTGTAAGGCACTAACTGCAATGTGCTACCACTGCAGAGTGTTGCTGTATGCACAGCTCTACTTCCACAAGTGTCAGCAGAACACATCCATTGCACTATGGCAAATAATTCATCCCACATGCATAGCATGATTTATGCATGCTATAGCATTATTAATGGAATGCCAGCCATAGTGTCCTTAGTAGATGCAGTTATGCAACCATTAGATAGCACAATGGTTATGCTGGTGGAATTCCACATGCACAGCCATCATCAGGTTGCAGCCTTTGTACTGCATCTTAAAGACTACAACCATTGGACATAAAAGTGTTCAGGCTGGGGTATGTGACCAACAAAGAACCAGTGTGGTATAGTGGCTTGAGTATTGATTGGAATGTGATTCTGGAGACCAGGCAAACCACTGAGTGACCTTGGGGAAGTCACACTCTCTCAGCTTCACATGAAGGCAAAGGCAACCCCACTCTGGACAAATCTTGCCAAGAAAACTCTGTGATAGGTTCACCTTAGATGAGCCTTAAGTCAGAAATAACTTGAAAGCAACATCAACATGCCACCAATAGGACTAGAGCTATTACCATCATCCAAATATTCTTTGAATATTCCCTGAATCTGGATTGTGTTATGCTTGTCGTAATCTGCTCAAATGGATTTACCATCTAATATCAAGACAGTTAAGTTCATTTTTTAAAATCCAGTTGGCTGTGTCTCAAACAACTTCTCTGCTAAAGTCCAGGGTGCTTGTTCATTCTTTTAGCCTGATATCAAACCACATGACCTCAATAAACTGAAAAAGAATTACCCTAAGTATGCTCTGTAGAGTCCTACCACCTGCTGGCATTGGTTATAGTCAGCTGGCAATGAGCTGTTCATTGTGATGTTTCTTCTCTACAAGAGACTCTAATTCAAGTGATCCAATTAAAACAGTGTCTGACAAGATTCTGCCCCTTCTTCTCCGCTCCCCCACCACCACTGAGTTGAGTACAAACTACTTTTGTATTTTTTACAGTTTGAACTCAGTTTGCAGAAATTGAAATAGGCCAAGGACAAAGGGTGAGGTGAGGAACAGAGAAAAACTGTGACATTTTAAAAGCAGGTAGAAAGGTGCGATGACAGAGGATTAATCAGAACTGTCCCTATCAGGTTGGGACAATTGGAGCGTATGTAAATACCTGCAATGCCTCACCAAACTACAAACCCAATTGGGCGTAACATTTGCTGCTGTAAATTTTTTGCCTCAGCTCAGGGGTGTGGAAATTTGTGGCCCATGAGCCATGTGCTATCCCTCAGTGCCATTTTTGTAACTCCCTAGGACCCTAAGCCTTCCATATTTTTTTTTACTCAAAACACTCAGAACTGGGACTCTCTGTTTTGCTGCATTTTTGCTAACCTCACCCAGCCTAGGAGAGGCCTCTAATGAACATGGAAATAAACTTGTGGTTATGCCATATAAACAAAAATATCAGCAAGGAGGAAAATATATATTTTCCTACATTGCCCTGAGATTCTTCCCCAGAGAAGACAAGGCAGGCCCTGAGATCTGGGAACCCTATCTGAAGTCAGTGAGAATAGTTGTGGCATAACATACTGGGGGAAATAATACATTTTTCTATTTCATTTTCTGAACGTTGTTGCTGATGATGTGCACATCATTTCTGGCTTAAGGTGACCCTAAGCTGAACCTATCACGGGGTTTTCTGAGGCTGAGAGTGTGCGACACACCCAAGCCTGGGGTTTCCATGGGCAAGTGGGGAATTGAACCCTGGGCTCCAGTGTCAGAGGCCACTTCCTCATTAGCCTGTTACAGTGCTATGATTCCACTTTCAACATCCTATGGAATCCTGGGGTTTGCAGTTTTGGGAGGGGCCACATGGCCCCTCCCCGAAACTGCAAACCCCAGGATTCCATAGGATGTTGAAAATGGAATCATAGTGCTATAACAGGCTAGTGCGAAAATGGGCATAGTCCAACACTCAAGCCATGCTGGCTGTCCTTTCAGAACATTAACTTGAGCCATTTTCAACCTATATAGTTTGGAAGGAAACTAGCATAATTAATTATTGTGAGTAATTATGGCAAAGCTAATCACATTAACATTTTGGAGGGAAGGGAAAAAAAGAAATATACCTACTTCTCGGCTGCTGAAGTACCAGGAGAAGTTTAACATCTGAGTCATAACTCTCTGACAATGCAACAGTATATTAATGATGGTAACATTCTAGTGCAAGTGCCTCCTATGGTTAGTCAGAACCGCACTTTCAATTTTGGGATGTGGAGTGAGGGGGAAGAAGCAGAAAAACAGCATTGCAAATGTAAAGGAACCATCTAATCTGTTGGTGGTAGCTATCATTGTGGACCAGCTGGATCTTTGTCTCCTATAATAAAGTGTAGATCAGAATGTAGTTGTCCTTCAAACTTCTCCAAAGTTTGTGATGCAATTTTCAGCTCATAAAGCATAATCAAAGTGCAGGCAAATATACATGATTTAAGATAACATAGGTTTAGGCCTAAATTCAGTTCTTAGTCCAGACTAGACTAGATTAGACTCATTCAGTAAGTAGGAATGACCTATGTGTTGATTCATTGTTTAAAAATTGATTGAACAAGGCTGATCTGCTTGAGTCCAATCAACAAAATGCCCACCTTAGAAGGCATACTTTGGGATCCAATGTGTTAATATCTTCTAGATTTACAAGAAAATAATATGAGGGTGGGTCTAAATTTTTAAGAATCAGGTTGATGTGGAAAGGGGAGGGAATGAGTTTAAGATTAAAGATATACAAAACTAAAAAGGACTAAAAATAGACCAATCTGTCATAACTCAAATCCCAGCTGATTTCCTCATCCTAGAATACTGTCTCTTTCACACAGTGATTCCTAGGTTCCATTTCTTTCTTCTCTGAGCAAAGCTATGAATGGAGCCCTGGTGGTGCAGTGGTTAAATGCCAGTACTGCAAGCCCCAAGGTTGTGAGTTTGATCCTGCCCGGCTCCAGGGTTGACTCAGCCTTCCATCCTTTTGCAGGTCGGTAAAATGAGTACCCAGCTTGTTGGGGGCATGTATAGAAATGTTTCAAAATACGTGCTATTTGTAAGTTGTTTGCCCCCTCGATCCATATGGAGAGGCGGGATACAAACAAACAAACAAACAAATAAATAAAATATTATTAAGATGTTCAGCTGCCAGTTGGGGTGGACCAGCTGTCCCTAAACAAATGTCATTCTGGGTGTTTTGGAATACAGTTCCCATCAGCTTAGGTCAATATGGACAATGATCGGGGATGAAGGGAACTATTGCCCATCATAGCTGGATGGCACCAGATTGTAGAAGGCTGATAAAGCTGGCAAACAGACCAATGGACTAATGTAGACTGTGGATTGTTACTTTTTAAAAAGAATTATATATCTTACTTATTACTGTGATGTTCCAGATGTTATTATTTATTACCGTTGCTGCAGTCCAGAAAAAGCACTCATTGGATTACTTGATATTAATATGCCACTGTAACTGTTACAATTTGTCAGAGAGATCATCATGTAGCTCATGTTTTCAATGTACTTTTCCTCTTGTTTGTTGGTTTGTTGCATTTATATCCCACCTTTCTCTCAAATGGGATCTATTGTTGCTGACTCATCTGTTCCTTGCGTGCTGCACAATGCGCCGTCAAGCAGCTACCCATCGGACCTTTTCTCCTCCCTGTCCCAGCTCAGAATGAGTCAGAAGTAGGGTTGCCGATCTCCAGGCCCAGTCATCTCTCACGGGAATACAAGGGAGTAAAGTAGGTAGGCTCAGCTCCAAGCAAGAAAGGGCTATGTGCAAATGTCCAGCTCAGCTACTAGAGCAGCAGCTTGCTAGAGGTTTGCAAGGCTGCAATTCACAAAGATTTTCCAGTAGGGTCTATGACTACTTAGTTAACTTCCCCCTTTTCTCCCAGTTGTTGTGGTGCCAGGGCTCACCCTCCATTCTGCTTTGTCTCCACCTTCTGGCTAGGAAGAAGTAAGCTAGATTAATTGTTCCTCACCCCATCTACCTAATTTCCTAATAATCTTGAGCTGGGAAGAGCCCCTTTATCTGAGATTTCTGACTTAACTTCCAAACAGGAAAATATGTTTTCTTTCTGTGTGTTTGAGTGACAAGCTATGAGCAACTGTGGTTGGTATTTAATGCATAACATGTAATGATGTCACCTGGGCCTGTCCTTAGGTGTCAGATTTTGATCTGGAAACCTCAGAACCTAGGACA